>JAQMYJ010000009.1:25987129-26008935 GCA_030014305.1 Clarias laeviceps
TCCTACTTCACCTTAATTTACTCCTATACTTCCTTTTCTGGTCCTTGTTTCCTTTCATGCACTTCTACACTCTTCCTATTTTATCATTTTGTTTCCCTTCACCTCCTTGTTACGTCTTGACGTCCTTTGCACCCATGAAACTTTAGTCTTTGTGCTGTGATGCAATTATTATTATTGTAATTATTTTTTTCACACAAATTTCCCTAAACAGTTCATCAGGAACACACACACACACACACACAAATGTCTTAGCTGATGAATGAATTAACATGTTCACATATTGGGTTAAAGTTCTATATTAGCTGTAAATATATATTTTTTAAACATAAACAGTAATGACTGTTGGTGATGGTGATGTTCTCCTCAGTTCGGCTTCTTTAAGCGTAAATACCAGCAGCTGCCAGGAGGTGACGGCGGCGCTGAAGCAGAAGGACTACAGGACGGCGCGGGACAACCGTGAGACCGACGCTGATCGCTGACCTGCTGAGCCCAGATCAGTTTGAGCCAAAGACATGAACCTCAGAGACCAGCAGCAGTGAGGAGAACCACAACCCCCCCCACACACACACACACACACACAGAGCAGGAAACAGCAGTGATCTGGCTCGAAGCTCGAGTGGAAAACCCCCCTGCAAATCCACAAATAGGAAACAATCCAGCTGTTGTGCTGCTGTGGAAACTCCTTACATCCGCTGTTTGTTTTCACCAACACTGGAGAATGTTTTGTTTTCATCCCCGAGTCTCTGAATCAGCGTAAACGGCGGCGAACAGACTTCCCTTTTAAACACTGTAAATATTACTGTAAATCAGACTGCACCAAGCTTTTCCCTGACAACTTTTATTTACAAAATCTGTGAATCATTCAAACCCAAAAATCTTAATATGAGGAAACCACTTGTTTTTTTCAGCATGTTTCCAAAATCAAAAAACAAAAAAATAAAAAACGGCTAGTTTCTGATTTCATGCTCAAATCCAAATGAAAAAAAACTTATGATGCTCGCTTTCCATTTTCATTTTATTTTCCCTCCTATTTACAGAAGCCAAACATGCAGCCCTTTGATGAAGGCGAGTTAATTAGCTACACAGCAAAGTAGTTTTGCTTGCAAACTTTGCAAACTTTTTTTTTTTTTTGCTCTGTTAAAACAAAATGCCTAAAAGCCCTAGCATTTTTAGGGAGGGGGGACGGGGGCCGGGGGCCATCCCCCCCCATCCCCCCCCATCCCCCCCCCATATTGAGCCCTGCTTATATGCCTTTGATGCGAATATACACACCGATCCACTTGTCTAAATCTGTCTGCTTTCCCCACACTGCCATCATGTGGCCAAAAACTGTAATCATGCCTAAGGAAAGGAATTTCAAATGTGGGACACAACAGTGTTGTCTGTGCGACTTTGTCTCAGCTGTTTTCCACTGTATTGGACTGTAAACTCTGTTTTGTATTAGGATTATTCATTATCAGGACAACCATTTTCTATCATCGTGCTTCCGGGCTGTTTCACCGGTGAGGCCGACTTATTACACATCATTACATTTATTTTAGAAATACTAAAAAAAAACAAGTGGTTTTCTCAGTTTTACATAAAAAAATATGAATGAATAATACATGCCTTGTACAACATTATTAATGTTACTACAGAAAGTAAGATTGTAGTATAGAAGTGTAATCAGTTTGGATCTTTGTGTCATGATTGGTATCGATTTCATGGGAAAATTCACAATATTCAGTAATGACAGATTTCAGTTTTGAATGTTTATAAATCTCAGTATTGGCAGGAATAATTTAAAAGTCCATAAAACAAGTAGCATTTAGCCACACCCTTAGACATTTTATAAAGTAGAGACTGCTAATAATAATAATAAGAAGAAGATGGAGACTAGACGGTGTCCTCGCTCGTCCTGAGTGTGTTGTGCACTACAGTTATCTGGTACCGCTACACACATTAGCTACCGTACTAACCCATCCTCCATGTACATGGTGCCATTACTTTTTTCCAGTTTGAACAGCTCATAGTTTTCATGTTCAGCTATGCATTTGTTTCCCTTTAAGTTATTAATACTTAGGGACTGAGTTTGACAAAATGTCCATTAACCCTAGGTTTAATAAGTTTTTTTTCTTGATAGCGTCGGCTTTTGAATAATTTATTCATTTGTTTATTCTGGTACTTCACAAAAAAAAAAAATTCTCCCTTTTTAAATGAAAATATTTATTAACTTACGCTGTATAACTAAATACAGCTAATTAAATGAGGCTGCAATTTTAAATGCTTCAGTACAGAAACTTGTAACTTGAGTGTAAAGGCATTTCTTTTGGGTTTAAAAATGTTTTTAAAAAAAGACTAACACAATTAAGAGGAAACATACAAATAAAGTTGCATAACAGGTTGACCAGTATTTCAGAACTGTAAACATTACTGTGCAAAAGTCTAAACCCCCCCTTTTTCTTTTAGATTTATTTATATGAACTCTAATGATGTAGATTAAATGGAAGAAATTGCAGCACGTGTTTTCCTGCGACCGGCTGCTCAGCGCTTAAAGACTTGCCGTTTATGTAACAGCCTCAGCAGGGACCTCGTTTCCCCTCTTGTTTCCAATCATTCGGCATCAGCAGTAAACTAATGACCAACTAATGAATCATCTGCACCTGTTTCTCACTGGTTCATTTAAATTATTACATTTAAATAGTTTTTTTATTGAATGATTCATAGGTCACTGTGTGGCGTAAACAAAAACATTCCTCTGAAACTGGACTAAACATGAGAGAGTAAACAAACAAACTAAACTAAACAGTCCTTCAGGATGCCTGGAAACGATTCCTCAAGACTACATTAAACAATAAAAGAAAGGTCTAGAGCTTTCAAAGGAAAATATGTAAATAAGGGTCGAGCACAGCACTGTACATTTCACACCTAATGCTTCATCAGCTGTAAAAGCAGAACATATTTATATAATCACAACAGTACATCATTACAAAATTACAATTTTGACACCTGAAGATTTTCACTTTCGTACAAATATAAAAAAATATATATCCCAGCAAATGTAAAGCAAGTGATGTTAATTTTTTGGGAAACGTATTACACTGGTCGTTGGTGGGTGTTACAGGCCAATTATGAAATATTATCCCATTCACAATTATTAACTAGCAACTATTTCATGAAAAATGTCCCACAGTTTTGAGATTCATCATAAACTTGATAATTGACACTATTTTGCAGTTATATGAACAAAAATTGACATCAGAGTAATAGTTATGAGATAAAGTCACACTTTAGTGATGATTCATTTGCATTTACACAAAACAAAACCACAGTTTTATGAAAACTCACAATTACAAGATTTTTTATAAACATGCAGATTAATAACAATAACACGATGTTTTTCTCCTGCAAATAGTTTGTGATAAGATTAAAGGTTGCAATAATTGAGATTAATTTGCAGTTACGAGATAAAAGTCACAACCGAGCGACATTAGCACATAATTATGAGAAGAAGAAAAAACCATTGAGTGTAACTTCAGTTGTAAGAACAAAAGGAGCGGTTATGCAGATTTATTAGATTTGAAAGAAAAGTAAATGCATGATAATTATTCAGTCACAAGTGAAATTTTATTTTATTTTATCGTATGCTGTGGAAAAAAGGTTCATGCATGTCTGTAAAATTTACTGATTTTTTTTCTTCTTCTTCTTGGAGCTGTTTAACATTTGATTTTTATTTTAAAACACTTTATTCATCCATCTCTCTCTCTCTCAGGAATAGAAAGCAATAAATAAACTACTGCAAGACTTTGTACTGTAATATTTAAACACACTGCTGACTGAAACAAGACAGCGGATTCATGTTTTTTTGGGAACTAATAATAAAAAAAAAAAATGATATATATATATAATTAAAAATTATAATATATATAATTCCCCCCCCCCCCCAGTCACATTCTTAAACATTTCACCTCAAGTGTATTGTTGTTTGGCACTTTACTCACTTCTCTCATCTGTTTGTTTACTTTATTAATTGTACTTTTTCTTGTATTTTATTTCCACAGATGCCTTACTTTATATTTCTTTTAACCATCCAGAAAAAAAAATGCACATTTTCTTTTTTCTTAACCTTTAGCCTTTAAGAGTTCGTATTTTTATACTTTGCTCAGCACAACTGTAAATTTAATTTTTTTTGTACTGCAATAAGTGTTTTTTTTTTAATGCACTGTAGTCAGATTCATTTCAATATCAACGTGTTCATAGAAATTGATCAAAGCTAAAGGTTTACAGAATATAATTCTTTTGCAATGGTACAGAAATTTTTCAATTTATGTCTACAAATAATAGAGAAACTGGGCAATTTGTTGACTTTAGGGCAAATTATTCAATGGTCATTAAAAGTTTTTAATTTGCTTAATTTGTGTGTTTTTCAGTGATATTTATTAGAGATGGGGAATTGACTCAGTTATGTATCGTGATTGTGTGGCAATTCATCTCTGGCCGATCGTTTTTCAGGGGTTTCTGTACCCAAATGTGCACCACACTGACTTCAAATTCTATTTTTTTTTTTTAAATAAAATGTAAAATTATATTTTTGCATTTGAGGTAATAAAATGTTGCAGTTCCTCTATAATCCTACAGGTGGTGAGCTTTAAACTATTTAGTAATAGATCATCTGCTAAATGCCGAAATGTAAATAAATTAAATTGTCACCTCGGGATCGTGATAATGTTGTATCTGTTGGTTCCTGGTGATTCCCGTCTCTAATTTGTATACATTTCTGAAAAAGCTAGACTTTCTAGTTAACTGCCACTTCCATATATGGGTGTAAAGACACACCCACATTCTCATCTACGTTTTACACCCACTCACTGCAGGACCAACAGACTATCACAAAACGAATTGTCAAGATTTTATATTTTTTAATGAATTCTAGTTTGAAAAAAATAGTAAATCAAACACGTACATTCAGGATTTGCTCTAGATAAAATAATCACCCGGTATTTTTATATAAAGAAATGTTAAAATTCACGTTACATAACACATATTATATTTGCTAAAATTAATTTAATTTTTTTTACCTTCAAGCCCAAGTGTTGGGGCTTATAAAAATTTAAATGCCGCTTATAAAAAAACATTACCTAGCCAATAGAAATATTTTAAATTCAATGTAAATATTTTTTCCTATCAGAGCTTTAATTTAAATTTTTTGTTTAACTACTTATTTATTTATTTATTTTAATTAAGGCGGAAAAAAGTCATGAACATATCGACTT
This sequence comes from Clarias laeviceps, assembly GCA_030014305.1. NCBI lineage: Eukaryota > Metazoa > Chordata > Actinopteri > Siluriformes > Clariidae > Clarias > Clarias laeviceps. The sequence continues at coordinate 25,992,382 of JAQMYJ010000009.1, forward strand.
CACTTTATTGGGCGGAGTTAGTAAAAGTATCCACTAGGGGGAGTCTGGGTTAAAACAGCACTTGGTGTTTTATTTCTTTAAATCAGAACACAGTTGATCACTCCAGAGGGAAATTTGTATAAAGAGCTAAGAATATACACTTTTTCTATACAATGCAATACAAGATTTTGTTCCACAAATGCTTATGTATAGTTCTTATCCTAGCAGTATATTTATTTACATTTTACTCATCTCTTAATTGTTTTTATTTTATATGTTTTAATATTGCTCGAGTCATGTTAAAATAAGAAAAAAGCCACCTCTCACTCACAAGCTGTCGGTTCTTGTTCCCGCCGTGAGATTAAAGCGCCGGAGCTCATTATAGTTCAAAGGTCAAGGCGTTTTTCTCTCGGCCCGACTTCCTGCCCACAGACACTCACTGTTCTCTTTCCAGCGTGGCTCCTCTGATTCATAGATCTCCTAAAAAATAAAATCAGCAAGAAGCCAGGAATAAAACACACAGCATGGTGCGGTTATGGGAAACTAATCAGTGAGGGGGTTGAAAGGTGAAGCGGAGCTACTGTTACCAACATGAAATTTATTCATTTTCCATAACAGCAAGTTTTATTTCCTCTGTACAATGAGAATTTTATTAAAGAACACGTTATACAGCTACTGTATAAACACTCATACTGTAGCTTATGTTACTAAGAAAGTGCACATGAAGTGTAAATGCTGTCCTGAAGAGGAAAAAAATAATAATACAGCTTTAACTCGGACACTGAAAATTCCTTCCATAATAATAAATTATCACCACCTTACAGAAACTTTTAATCTGTTTATGTAAAAGCGCCCAATAAACCCCCTGTGAATGAGCCGTTCCTATGGAAACGATAACCCATTAATAGAATTTGCAGCTGCGCTACTGTCCGGGCTGCTGTAATGGAAAATTAATCACCGCCTTCCGACCAATCAGAATCCAGCAGCTCGTAAACAAACCTTCTTCCAGATGGGGACGGAGGATTTGAGAGCGTTTATTCCGTACTTTACGGCTTCCAGAGAGTCACTGCGGTGAGGTGAGGAAACTCCAATAATCACACTGGCCTCAGTAACGGGAACCACACTAACACACACACACACAATACAATGAAAGAAACACATACAAATATAATCAATATCCTGATGAAAGAAAGAACTGTGACAGAAGGTTGCATTTGTGAAAGAAAAAAAAAATCACTATTATCGTCATAAAGTCGGGGTGTATTATGCAAAATCAACTTTTTAATAATTTTCAGACATTCAGCTGGGTGAGAAAAAAAAAAGTTCATGTTCGTGTTGCCTGCGGCTTAAACAAGCCAATTAGTTGGGTTTTTTTTCCCCCTATTGTGACCTCATATAAGAAGAGCCCCTCCCCCTGGCTTGTAGCTCTGAGACCTGCGTTAACACGTTAAACTGATGTTAAATTTTGCGACATTTAAAACCTTTCACTTAATAACCACAGACCGAATCGCAACAGGTTCTTATAAATAAATAAAAAACTCAAGGTTTCTTCCTCAATCTCAAGAATTTTTCCCCTCAGCACCGTCACCTCTCGCTTGATCATTAGGGAACTTTTTTTTTTTTAATTATTATTTTTTAATGAATTTATATCCAAAATTGTTTATCCTGTAAAGTGATTTGCAACAATATCCATTGTTAATTCAATTAAATCAAATGTGAAGCAAAATATATAAATACTGAACACTTTACACTAATATCATCATCTTTATGCTGTAAACTGTGGATTTCTAGAAAAAGAAAGTAAAATCCAAAACTATTTTACACACATTAAAATTAATTGACCTACAACTTTTAAGTGAAATTTATACTTTTATATAAGTGACTTAAAAAAATAAAATATTATACTAAATCAAAGGTTTAATTAAACAACAAAGAATCCAGGTCTGATAAGAAATGTGAGTACGAGTACTAATTACAACAGTTTATATTAAAGCTAGGTATCGTTTCCATAGTAACAGTCTCATTCACAGGGATTTGGATACATAAAACTTTAAATAGATTTTCCCAGAGATTTTAGACCTGGTTGATATGGTGAAGGTTCCTGTGTGACGAGTCAGTCGGTCATAAATAAAATACTCAAATTGTTGTCAAACTGCTGCGACATAAGAGGAATAAAACACTTGAGGATGTGCCGTCGCGGGGAAATGATAATCGTTTGTCTTAACTCATTTTTTGTTTGTTTTTTTTAGTTTTTTCATTAAAGCTTAAATCATTTAATGCAAGTCTAGTCTCTAACGTGGCCACATGACTAAATAACAGCCTTCACCTTAATGATGTGGGGTCAGACTGGAGTAGGGGGCGTGGCCTAAAGTGTGAAGGCAGAGATTGTGCATTAGGAAGATATGAAGGAGTTATAGATATATTTAGGATCTACACGCTTCACCCGTCTCCGACCTTCCGTACGGTCCTAGTGCGGCCGCTCACCCGAGCCGGTGATGGATGCAGACGTGTCGGACGGTCGGCCATCTTCTCCTCATCTCCACGCAGATTTTCTTTATCTCCGACTCCGCCATCGGCGCGTACGCCTCATATTCCAGCTGGATGACCTTCTTTCCCTCAAAATTATCTCTGGTGGTTCCTGGAACAAACACCATACAGGAAATAAACTCGTACATCAGATCACCTGATTCACCTGTTTCTTCTGATCTAATAGGAGTTAAAGTAAAACTCACAGGTCAATATTTAACTAAAATTATTCCATGAAATCTTACGATGCAGTGGAATAAACAAAATAACTTTACGCTCTCATGCTGAATCAATCGCAGATCTCCGAACCAAACACACATCATTCATCTTATCTGAACAGCTCCGAGTAATTTATTATTATTTTTGTTAATGTTATAAAGGTTTTAATAAAAGAATTTTAAGCAAAATGCACTGCAAGAGTTTGGTACATGTATTAAAAAAGCTTTCAGGTGTTTCATCTGCAAACAAACTGATTCTTTTATCAGTATTTTGACTCAAAGAGCCGACAACATATTAACGCACGATACGGACAAAATGCTCAGATACCATCACTAGAGTTTGTCCGACTGTTTAAACACAAAACCTTTTACAGTATCAACAGGAAATCTGATTCTTTTCATAATGAATCTGATGATTTAACTCGTCTGACCAATAAGAGTCGACTCGCACACGGCTCAGTGAAGTTTAGTCTAGTTTTCCATTTTTTTATTTTAATTTTTTTTATTAAACCAGAAAAACTGTTTGATAATTTAACCTGTGATTGTTTTTCTGATGTCTGAAACTCTACACTGTAATGAACCCATTAATATTGATTTGTGTTGCCCTTTATTAAATATGCAGTGGATTCTCTGTTAAATTAAATCATTCACACTCAAACACATCATAATAAAAAAAAGTTAAATAAAAACAGCTCATAGTCACAAACAGACTTTTATTTAAGTGTTTAGAATAAGTTATACAACAAAAGAAAGAAAAACCTTACAGCTCATGTGTGTGTGTGTGTGTGTGTGTGTGTGTGTGTGCGCGAGTGAATATTCATGCAAAAGAATCGATTCAAAGAGTCAACTCATTAGCAAGTGACACATCACCAGGTCAACACAGACAAAATAAACAAACAGGGAATCGACCGAGTCGACTTCGTATCGTACCGATGAATAATGAAGCGGCTCCACAGGAGGAACATGTGACCGATTCTGACGCGGCGTCAACCGAGAGCTTGTCTGTGGTGAGTTTAATCAGGTCCAGACCCTGGTCGTCCTCCATCACTGCTGTGTCACACACACACACACACATTAAATTTACTTACATTGTTATTTAGACCACTAAACTGTACATTTCCAGTTACACTCGCATCATGTGAGGCTTGTGAGAGTATCGACTGAAAAGATGAGAAGATGGGGCGTGGCCAGAGCAGGTCCTGTACACAATACAGAGGAACAACCTGGTATTATTTGTTAACAAGGTCAGGAGTAACGCAAACCTTAAGGACTGTAAATAAACTTAATCTGTTAAAGGGCTCTGATCAGCACTTTGTCAGTCGATCACCGATCGCTAGAAGAGCTTTTGGCCGATTCCAATCACATGATCTGTTCGAACCCGCCCACCAGTGACGGTGACTCGGGGATGATGTTTTTGTCGACAGTCAGATACGTAACCCGAGATCACTGCAACTGACTGATACAAATCACCTTAAGGCACGAACACCAGCGCCAGACGAACCTTTACTCCCCAGGTGTGTGTGAGTCTCCTGAACCCTTCGGCCTCTAAAACAGGACGCAGCTGTTAATCAAATTCCTCGTCCTCGCTGCAGGCCTGCTGCCATTGCAGTGTTTCAGTTACTGTTAAATGCGAGTGACGGCTGAGATGATGAGCAGTCACATTTTTTTTTTTTCATAATTTACTTCTATTTTTTTTATATAATCAAATGTATTTATTTGAAGCACATAGAATTTTATGTTATTTATTATTATTTATTTCTCTGAACCTCTTAGTTAAGGAGAAAGAGCAGGAGGTAGAGTTCAGTGGTTAAGGCATTGGACTACTGATCGGAAGGTGGCAGGTTCAAGCCCCATCACCAGGTAAAATTAGACAAAAAACATAAGAATGTAAGTCGCTCTGGATAAGGACGCCTGCCAAATGTTGTTAATGTGAGGGGAAGATGTGAAGTAAAAAACTGACTTAATGTTGATCCCTGTGATCTACTGATCTCCTCTCACTTTATTAGTTCTCGTTTTGTCTTTCTTCCACCTTTATTTTTTTTTAAAAACAATTTAAAATTTCAAGTTTCTTACATTTTTTGGTTTGAAGTTGGAAATAATTTAATCATATAACTTTAGTTCAGATGTAAACACGAGCTGCTGAACTGTGACCCCTGAGAATAAACTTTAACCAGCCTGTAGTTCCCTTAACAACCTGCAGGGGAAGACAAAGTAAACCATGTCAGGCTCCTGCTTTAAAACAGTTGGGGGGAAAAAATTCAGGTGAATCCTTGTGGAGTGACGTCACTTCAGTCAGATAGCGATGTGACATGGAGTTCACTGAAGAAAGAGAGTGTGAGTGTGTGTGTGTGTGTGTGTGTGTGTGTGTGAGAGAGAACCTGAGGTGTGTGTTTAGCCTCCGCTGAGCGGCGGGATCACCGCCACCTCGTCTCCAGGCTGCAGACACACGACCTGCTCGCCCACAGCCACGTACTCTCTCCTCACCGCCAAAACCACCTGCTCACGAACCACGGCGAGTCTGCAGGGAAACACCTTCACATCAACATCACACCATCAACACATCAACACATGACAACCAGCTGCAACACACTCCACAGATGTGCAGCACAGCTGGAAACAAACAATAAAGCACAGATTCTCCAAGAGAATGATGATGTAATACTAGTTATATATTTAAATTAATTACTTTTAGCATAAGGAAATGTTTGTTGTGCCGTAGACTTGTGTGTGACCGGAACGGCAAAACAGTCTCATCTTTATACTAGAGATCATTTCACTCTTCTATTCAGTGACCTTTAATGTTCATAAAAATAATAATAATAATAATAAATGAAAAACATTAATAGATTTTAGCACTTCATTGAACATACATCATACTTAATGATTATATTGTTAGAAATTATTAATAATAAACTAATTTATTAATTAATCAATTAATAGCAAAACATAAAAAGCCATGCAGTAAACATTGCAGAAAAAAAGAAAGAAAAAGTATACTTATTATTACTGTTTCTGGAGTATATAAAGTTTTTTTTTTATTTTTTTTTACAAATATTAAGTTTCCTTTAATTCGTATAATACGATAAAAAATATTTACCGTATTAAAAATATTTAATACCTAAAAAAAATACAACAAAATGAATGCATGTTGGTGGTTTAGTTTAAATATTACATGTTAGGTATTAAATAAACATACAGTACAAGATATCTGGTGCTATTTTTACTATAATAGTCAAAAGAATAAATATTAATTAACAGTATATCACATTTAGCATTGTTATTACATTTTTTATACTTAAATTCACTGCATTTAAAAAAAATTAATTATATTAAATCTTACACATTTTCCCTAATAAAATTACATTTTGTGGCAGGGAAAAATACATTTTGACTTTAAAATATCTTTAAAACAGTTATTTTATTACTGTTGGCGCTTTCAGACACGCGTGTATTAACAGAGATTCCGAGCCGCCAGTGAACGCTGCATGAGAAAACCCCCGCGTTTCTACAGATCAAAGCGTTCAGCGCGGGTTTCTCATTCTGTTTATCGGTTTAGTGTTTAATCGACTTACTTCGGGTGTTTGTGCTCCAGTTCCTGCCACAGCTGAAGGCTCGTTAGCTCGGAGTTCACCCTAATCGTCTCCGATTTCACTCCCGTTAATTCGGCACTTTTTGCAAAGTACAGCACGGTCACCTTTATTCAACATAGAGCAAACGGGAGCATTAGCACGATGCTAACATTGCTAACGTGTCTGTATTGTTCTAGAACCAGGCAGTGACAGTTGTTGAAAAAACCCAAACACAATCAGAATGACTGTTTACACACGTGTTTATGTTGTTAGTGTTATTAACATTACCTCGGTGTTCATGAATGCACGCTGTGTTTGGAGGCGCGCGCGCACCTGCAGCTAGGAGCGTTTTAATTTTGGTTTTTGGTTGCCAGATAGGCTTTTTTTAATATTTGTATTTTTTCTGTTTTTTATTTCTCATGTTTCATCATCTCTTTCCAAAACTACATGTTCGTTTTAGTCAAAATGCATCATTTGATTTTTTTTTTTTGCATCAACTTAAAATACCATTAAGGCAAGATTCAACAAGGATGTTGAAGGATTACTACAGTATATTCACAAACTTAAATAAATGAAATCACGTTTTAAAAGTTTTAAGATGTCTCTTAAGAGGTAAACCTGTGCAACTGGCAACACTGTGTCTAGCATCGTAACCAAGCCGCGATTAACCCGGAAGTAAAAATCACAGTTGCCGTGTTCGGTTTTAAATTGACCGTAGTCGTAATTTAAATTTTTTAAACCTATATTTAAAATTATATGCTGTCTGAAATAATTATATCTATTCTTGTTTATCATTTTGCACTTTGAAATATTCCATGCTCTGTTTAATCAAGTCCATGCAGGTCCGTTTTTCTTTCGTGTGAAATAGCATGCGGCCCTTGTTGGCCGCTAGAGGGAGACAAAGTGACAAGATGAAGCTCTTACTGCCTAGCGTTACATAATTTTGGAATCCTTTGTAATAAAAACAGAGTCTCTGGTTTTAATCGCATTTATTCAGAAGCGCACTTTAGAACAGAAAATATGACTTTGGGTTCAGTACAAAATATTTATTCACATTTGAATAAGTGAACAATGCACTAAAATAACTTTTAATTAAAATACCTGCCAAATGAAACACCTGGTTAAATGTTTTTAGTTAGTGAGTGAAGTTACTCAACTATGGCTCCGCCCACCCCAAAATATTTACATGGTTGCCAGATTGACTGGGGTCACCCAGACAAATGAGTTGTCTATAAACGTCGGGGTTTTGTTCGTTTAAAAGCCCCGATTTAAAGATTGGGTTGCGTGAAAGTTATTTTATTATTATTACTTTTATTAATATTTCCATACGTTAAAATTATATTATTTATTATTTTATTTGTTGTGAGTTTGATAAAGCAATATACCAATTATTACAGTTCCATAAATAAAAGTATTTATTCCCATTTTTACCACCATGGTAGGACCTGTGGTCAACAATCACACACTCATTCACTCACTACAGGACATTTGGAAACACCAGTTAGCCTAATCTGCATGTCTTTGGACTGTGGGAGAAAACCGGAGTACCTGGAGGAAACCCACCAAGCACGGGGAAAAAATGCAAACTCCACTCGTTCAGACCCAGAGGTGGGACCCCTCAAGGTGCAGACGCGTACAGACCCTCGACCCCTCAAGGTGCAGACGCGTACAGACCCTCGACCCCTCAAGGTGCAGACGCGTACAGACCCTCGACCCCTCAAGGTGCAGAGCGTACAGACCCTCGACCCCTCAAGGTGCAGACGCGTACAGACCCCCCAGACGCGTACAGACCCTCGACCCCTCAAGGTGCAAGGCGACAGTGCTAACCACTACACCACTGTAGGTAAATATCTGAGGATCATGTTTTAAACATACCACAGTGTACAAGATAAATGTTATAGTGTTTTATAGTCTGTTAGCCAAAATCCTTCTTATATTTATTTTTGTATTATTATTATTTTTATTTATTTTTTTATCACTGACTCAACTCAACACTGCACAAATGAAATTCCAGTGATCATACTGTTGGTGTGTGTACACACCGTGGCAAATTAAATCTTGAATCTACTAAATAAACCACAATGTGTAAACTCCTCTTTCCTGAAGACTTACAGGTACAACAGTGAAGGCGAATCCATAAATACTTAAAAATGTTGTAACACTTGAAAAGATTTGTCTTATTCAAGGTTAGGGGCCCCAGGATATCTGTATATTAGTTTTTAGGGGCCCGAGAGTCCCAGACGAAGCCTCTGTTTATAATAAACTGTAAAAAAAAAATAATAATAATAATTTTAAAAAATAATAATAATAATAATAAAAATAATGAAAATAATAATAATTTCTTCCCCATCTATTATGGGAATGCAAACATTTAAATGTGAGGTTTACGCTAGATTTAAAAGTTAAATAAATAAATAAATAAATAAATAGACTCACTCGAGAGTCTCTCGCTCTCATCAATCTGGCAACCCTGGAGCGCAGACGCGCTTATAGATTTAAAAAGCGGGAGAGGATGTGAGCGGTGTGACAGAGCCGGACTGGGATCAGTGAGAGGAACAACACACCGGGATTATCAGCATCAGGATCAGGATCAGACTAGTTTTGGGATCAGGATCAGTTTTGGGATCAGGATCAGTTTTGGGATCAGGATCAGTTTTTGGGATCAGGATCAGTTTTGGGATCAGGATGCTCCGCTTTCCGTCGCTGCTCCTCCTGTGGCTCGCGCACTTCATTGATGAGCACGGGGTTAACGGTAATAACGCGTTATAACTGCTGTCATGTGCAAACTCAGGGGAAAATTCCAAATCCTGTCGCATAGAATAAATCTCTGAGAGACTCCTTTAGACCCGTTACACCCGAGTGCTGTTATGAGATGAGATGCACTTTTAAACTTTTTTGCTTTTCTTATGAATTGAACTCTAAATTATAGGAGAAGTTTTTAAGGTGCAAATGCAAAGCCTTTTATTGTCTCCAGCAGGGAAACTGACCCGAGATTAGATCTGAACCTGGAACCTGGCACTGAAAAAAAAAAAAGTAAAAAAAAGTAAAAAAAAGTTTGAAACTTGTGCAGTGATTGTTGATTGCATGTTTGTATTCGCTGTATTTTGACTGTGGTTACATTGTATCAGGTTTATTTCCTCGACAGTTCACTTCAGTAATGCACTCATGGACACTGTATCATGTGTCAAGTGTCTTGTGCAGCTCTGTAATTAAACTGATGCCTGATTAGGGACAAGTCCACAGTAATCTCTGAGCTGAGTTCAGCTTCTCTAACCTTTAGGTGTTTTTAAAACCTTTGAGCCTAGATCTACATTTGCAGGTACAGAAGATAACGGTACTGACCTAATGGAAAGGAGATGGACGATGTGTCCAGGCTGATGTGAAACACATTTTAGTGCTTATTTATTGCTGAAATGCTTTTCCTACTTTAGTTCCACCTTTTTTTCTTAGCTTGACTTAAATCTCACCTGCACAATCCATTAAGAATAAAGACAATTATTAAAATACATTAGAAATAAAGGTACTAAAGTGCACTTTTCTTTGTCGAGTGTGTTGTTTCATCACGCATAACTGTGGAGATGCTCATTGTGTACCTTTAGCTAGTTTTTTAAAGTGAGATTTAAATGTACATCACTTGTTCTTAATGTCTAATTATGTGCCTTAAATTATTTGTAAAAGTGTACTAAAGGTAGAAAAGTTCTGCCCTTTGATGGTACCGTACTATGAACAAGGAAAATTACAGTTTGGTACTTTTATATCTTACAGTGAAGACTTAAGAAGATTCCCCCCCCCCCCTCCCTTTTATTTCTCCCTAAAGAATGGCTTTTTCTGCATTAATGCTTATATTTCCTTCCTTTGTCTTAAATCTTAAATATGTAATAAAGAAATAAAACTCTTAATAAAGATTTGCAATATAAATTAAGGTACTAAGTGGACACTTTTCTTGGTGTAACCGAGATGTTATCAATGGAACATGCGTTTGCATTTTGTAAGCATATTTCTAGCACATAGCTAGAACTTAGTGACCACTGATACAGAACTGGTTGCATTGTTAAAACAAGACATTAAGGGTGTACCAAGGTCACCTTCTCAGGTAAAAAGGGTACCCTTGATGGTGGTATGCTATCAGTAGGAAAAAATCCAGTTTGGTACCTTTATTTCAGAGATTTTGAGACTAAAGTACCAGGACTGGGATAAACCCATGCACCTCTGCTAAACCTGATAAGAAGCACCTGATTTGAGTCCATGGTCTGCTCGGAGCCGTGCGTGTTTTCAGCAATCAGATCAATTCAGCTCATTATCATGTGTAAATCCTTAACTGTGAAACAATTTGTCCTTGTGCTTTCTCTTTCCAGCCGGGAACTGCTGGTATGAGCAGGGGAAGAACGGCCGCTGTCAGATGCTCTTCCAGCCCGGTATGAGCCGCGAGGACTGCTGCAGGAGCGAGAGGCTCGGCATGGCGTGGACAGAGGAGGACGTTCCAAGCAACACGTTGTTCCGGTGGCTGCTCATGCAGGGTGGCGCACCGAACTGCATACCGTGTAAAGGTACGCCATTCGATGAATCTAGATGAGCATTTGAGTGCAAATGTTCACATCCCTAATAGATTATGGATTTAAAGGATGTATATAGTTTGCGATTTGTATACAGAAAAGAGATGAGGATTGAATTATGGAAATCCAATCACATCATCCAATACAAAAAATACAGGCAAAAAATATTCTTAAAACAAAAAGAAAACAAAGAAAAAAAAAGAAAACCCTACCATTACCTGATCTGAAAAATACAGTGTATAACACCGTGAAACCCAAGCACAATTTTCTAATTCCAAATAAAATTCTGTCTCAAGGGTGTGTAAACTTTTGCATTTAACTCCACGGAAGTATTGCAGAAATGGATCAGTTGTTTGACTAAATAATTCCCTGACCTTTGACCTGTATAGAGACATGTGATAACGTGGACTGTGGTCCTGGGAGGAAATGCAAGTTGAACCGGAGAAACAAACCACGCTGCGTGTGCGCTCCGGATTGTTCCAACAACACATTCAAGGGTCCGGTGTGTGGCTCGGACGGAGGCACGTACCGCAACGAGTGTGCGCTCCGAAGAGCAAAGTGCAGGAGATACCCCAACCTGGTGGCCCAGTATCAGGGGAAGTGCAAGAGTGAGTACAAACGCCTGTGATTGTGAACACTAGATAACAAACTGTTTGAAACTGTGATCAAATTTGAACCATGTCACAAACCTCAAAAACCTCCAAAGGATTGGTTAAGGACTGCCTTAAGATACATCATTAATGTCCACTGGCCAGAAAAAAAGTCACTCTAAGATTTCATTCTATCACGTTTAACCCCAGATTATAACACTGTCTCCAGAGTCTTGTACAGCGGACACTATGCATGATGGGAGCATCGCTTCATGCGTTTCCCTTCTTACCCTGACCACATGACTTTTTTTCCATCGCTCCAAAGTCCAGTCTTTATGCTGTCTAGCAAACTGAAGCCTTTTTTTCTGATGAGTCTCACTAACACACAGCTGTTTAGTCCCAATCCTGTGAGTTCTCATTATTTAACATAGCTCTGACTATTACTGCCCATTTATTACCATGCAACTTCACCAGTCGTTTAAGCTCATCCATATGTTTTTAACCATATTAATAATGTTTTGCACAGTTCTTAACTATTTTCTAGTTTTCCAATTTCAGTAATCTCCTAGTTTGTTTCTTTGCTCTTCTGAAATGGCATTGTGTTTGGCCAGGTTGATGGATTTCATTCAAAATAAAGTTGTTAATGTTATAACTAAAAGCCTAGGTTTTAGTGGAAATGAGTGAAAATGTTCTGCAACACAAGTGATTGTGTAATTACAAAGTAGGTCACTGATGTTGTCATTGATGCAACTTGTAGCATAACTGTAAGAAACTGTAATCATAACTGTAAGAAACACGTAAGAGGGTCGGGGTGTTATCAGTACACTTCTAAATCTGCACTACTAAAAAAGCAGACCGTGATTTAATTTATTGCAATATTATCTCACTATTTTCCTCACAGAGACGTGTGAGGAAGTGCAATGCCCGGGAAGCTCATCCTGCGTGGTGGATCAGAACAACAACGCCTACTGTGTGACGTGCGAGCGAGTGTGTCCAGAAGTGACCTCGCCCGAGCAGCACCTGTGTGGGAACGACGGCATCGTTTACCCCAGCGCCTGCCATCTCCGACAAGCCACGTGCATTCTGGGAAGGTCCATTGGGGTTGCCTATGAGGGCAAGTGCATAGGTAAGACTGGCAGAAAACAACTTTACAGTTCTGGATTATGATCAGGAAGTTCACGGATTAGAGATGAATCCATGTATTGACCCTCAGCAGAATGGAACTAATCATTAATCAGGACTACCCTGAGTTCTTAAAGCTGTGCACTGTACTTATATAACCCTTCATTTGAAAATGTGGTGCTTATTATCTTGCTGTGATGCAATAATAACACATGACTGCATATTGTCTAGACTGATCACTTCAGTGTGCCTCATTAATTCTTCGTGTCCTCAGATGCCCACTCGTGCGATGACATCCACTGTCCAGAAGGAAAGAAGTGTCTCTGGGACATGAGGGCGGGCCGAGGGCGGTGCGCCATGTGCGAGAACGAGTGTCCCGAGAGTCTTCCTGGAGAGAGCGTGTGCGCCAGCGATAACGTCACGTACCGCAGCGAGTGTGAGATGCATCGGGCCGCCTGCTCGCAAGGTCTCGTCCTCGAGGTCAAACACTCCGGGTCCTGTAACTGTAAGTACACACACACACACACACACACACACACACACACACACACACACACACAATGCTCCCTTAGTGTCAATCAAAGCTAAAAATTTTATTAGTTTGGTGCAGTAAGCAATGAGAGGAGAGCATTTCAGCAGTTCATAGTTTAAGTTCTGAGTTTTAGATACAGTTATGCACAAAAGTAATCTAAAGTGTTACTCCAAAAGCACACTGTAATTCCCCCCCCATCACCCCCTCCCCCCACCCACACACACACCACCACCACCAGGGTCATTAACTCCAGTCATATTGACCTCCCTTTCCCGTTTATGCACCATCAGCTTCCTAGTTTGTTCAGTTGTAGAACTTTTTAAACATTTGTGAAAAGCATAAAGGAATGTAATGAATAGTATTAGGATTTCTGGTGTATTTGGTTTCACAGATGTTCATCTATAATTACAATTAACACAATACGTCTAGTAGTGCCGTTTAAGGAAAATAATCAACAAGAAGTTGGTGTAATGAGATGAAGTTGATCCGGTTTTATTCCTCTCAAGCCACAGCAACTACAGCTGGCATTTATTAAGGACACACAATACTTTTAATATGTTTAGCTACAATTAATGTTGTGTTACGTCCATGAAAGCAATAAGTTCCACAGTGCTGTTGTGTAAGATGATAACAGTAAAGGGGCTTTTGTTTGTTTGAATTTCTTCCTTTTTGTGCTCAGAATTGATTTTTCTTTGTAAAATTTTTTTTTCTCTAAATCTTAATTTTTAAACTCCAAAATCCATTAAGGATTCAGACCTCTGCCCTAAACTACAGTGTATTTGGTCAAGTCTGAAAAGTTAACTAAAACCATGAAGTTGCATCATCAGTGCTCACATAATCACGTCACGTAAAGGACACATGTTCACACAGAGATCTAGGTTCAGTGTATTCTGCTGTTTTTGTGACACGTCCTGTTAGATAAGATTGTGTTTTTTTCGCAAATATAGGATAAACATGGATATCATGTGATCAAAGTGCTTGGTATGTGTGTGTGTGTGTGTGTGAAATTAACTTATTGTGTCTTGAAGCTCATTGTGGAAAGATTTATTTGTCTGACAGCAGCGCTAACATATAACTTTTTTTTAAAGAATGAAATAATCATCACTCTTAACTGAATTGCTGATGTTACTTTGACTACAGTAGTTTTCTGGACATAGTACAACTGTACAGACGTCTGTAGTAATTCTGATTAATTCACACGGGATGAGAGTCAGAAGATGGGCGTGTTTTAATGATGTACACATGATCAATACAAGCTGGTTGTTTTGATAGTTTGAGCTTGTTGTTGGGGTCTAGGTGTGGCCTTCATTCGGTCATATGACCATAACTGAAAGGTAAAATTTTTCTTTCATTTTATATTTTTATTTTATCTACATTAAATGCTGTAGATAGGAAATTTTTAGTACAGCATGATGCAATCTTTACCAGTATACTTACAAAACTATATATGCCTTATTTATTTACTTGTTTGTTTGTTTGCTTATTTTATTAAAATGACTTTTAAATGAGACAAAACTCCTAGCGATACTCTAGTGACAATTACACTACTCACTTCCTCCTGAAGGATGACTCCACTGAGACCAGGCTTCAATGAAGTTATGAACCTGACATCCCTGACCTAAACCCAGTGGGATTTGACCTCACTACCTTCCAAACACTAACTACCCTATTAATTTTTTTTTCTGAGAAACAATAACGAGTAATTATCCGAGCTCAGATTCGGTCCTGAAGGCATCTCCTACAAGTCATATTCCTAGGTAGTTCCTCAAACGCTACAGAGCTTTGATGACATCATTAATGAGAGATTTGTAAGTTTGTATATTACGTGTTTTTTCATGTTTCTGAACTAACTCTTGATTCCTATAAAGGCATTCTAGAAAATAAATGAAGCGTGCCACATTGTGAGCTTAATTTTTTTTTCAATCATTTGTTATGTGAGTGCAAATATTTGCACCCCCTATTATATTATTATATTATATTATTATAATATTTGCTTTTACTGTGTAGAAATTGAAATGAAAGGCTATAGCTTCTTTAGAGAAGAGAATAAAAATTTTAATCAGAAACTTTAACAGCACCTTGCTAACTAATATAATTTCAGTGTTTTTCTTTTTTCTACTTTTAATATCATATTTTACCTTATCTGATCTTGGCCCAATATTCTGTCCTAACAAAATGTATTTAGAAATAATGTTATGCTTTAACTGCACAAAGGTTGAATCTAGTTACCTAATTATGACATTCCTGATTCCTTAATAAACTACACTAAAACTAATATTTAACAATTTTTTTGGGCTTCATCACAAGCTTAACATTTTTTATTTGGAAATTATTTGGCAAACTAGTACGGTTTTACCTACAACTACATGTCTTGTAGATTATGAAATATAATCAAAATTAAGTCAGTTTAAGTTCCAGATTGTAACACTCCAAAATTATGCAAAGTTTGGTAATGTGTTTAAGAAAAAGCACAATATATCATTTTGCTCTAAGGGCATGCAATCTTTTGCGGTTTACTCTATCATGAGTGAGGTTGCCAGATGTTGGCGATGATTAAATCTAGTGCAAGGCTTAAAGAGATTTACAGTAGCAGTACAGTAACTCTCCCATGACCAGGCATGTTTTGGTTTCGGTCCTAAAACTGAAAAAATACGAGGTGATTATGTGATGTGGCAGGACGGCATGTTATTAACACAGCTCTAAAGGATTTATATGCCGTCTTATTACTTGCCTTTATACGTTTGGCAGATGCTTTTTGAGCAAGACAGGATCCAATCCAAGCCGAGCATTTAAAGTCTTGCTCGAGGGTCAAACAAGAGCTTTCTGGCAGTTCAGGAATGTAAAACTGACAATCATTCTGGTCATTAGCGCAGACTGAAGATTTTATTGTCCCTTTATTGTCCCTGTTTAAAAATCGAAAAATTGTAATAACAACGAATAATAGCATTGTTTAAGGTGCAGGCATTGATCTTTCACTCCTCTGGTAATAAGTTTTTCTAAAATACATAAAATGCTACATAATGTCATTTACTAATTATAAATAAGACATTAGATTTACATTAGCTACTTTATTCTTGCTCAGGTTGCTATTTTGAACTCTCAGATGAATGAAAGTCTGCTCATGGTTTGGTTTACTTGTGTTCTTCCAAAGAAAATGCAAATAGATTTGAATTTAAGTAGCAGTAATAAGTAATGGTTTAGGCTCACTATAAGAAGTAACAGGTCAAAACAACAGACTAGTCAGTAGGCAAATTGGTTGTTTTATATAAACATTATAAACTTTGTAACTTTGATTATCAAATTATAAAATAAATAAATAAAAGTTCACATACAATAGTGCCATTGGTGGCAACTGGAATGTATCTCACGTCGTTATGCTGACAGTTTTATACACACTACCGTTCAAAAGTTTTAGAACACTTTCTAACTCCATGATGGTTCCTGATTTTTATTTCTTTCTACATT
>JAQMYJ010000009.1:26009035-26023723 GCA_030014305.1 Clarias laeviceps
AGTTTTGAAATCCCCAGTATTGTTGTAGAATGTAGAAAATAAATCACTAAACAAAAATAAATAAATTTGCAAGTGTTCTAAAACTTTTGAACGGTAGTGTGTATATAAAAATACAAAACAAAAAAGGTTCATACAAAACTAGCTAAAAAAGACCTGTCCAAAAAAGACACCATTTTAGAAGGTTCTGCATAAATCAAAGAAAGCAACGAAGGAGATTGCTGAAATGACTGAAATTCAGTTAGGAACTGTCCAGCACATTCTTAAAACCTTGAACGATAGAGATGAACCCTCAACTTCATGGAAGAAATGCGATCAGAAAAATAATAATGAATGGAGAAATCTCCAGCAGAAATCAGAGCTATGGTTAATAAAGAAAGTAAGAGCATTTCCACACACACACACACACACACACACACACACACAATGTGATGAGGACTCACAGGTCTAAACAGCTGTGTGTTCATAAGAAAACCACTTGTTAGTGAGAAGAAAAAGGCTTCAATTTGTTAGGGAGCATAAAGACTGAACTTTGGAGTGATGGAAAACGGTCATGTGACCTGATGAGTCCAGATTGAGCCTATTCCAGAGTGATGGGCGTGTCAGGGTGAGAAGGGAAGCGCATGAAGCGATAGTATAGTATCAGAGTGTCCACTGTACAGGCCTCTTGAGACAGTGTTATGATCTGGGGTTGATCAGTTACTCAGGTCGAGACTCAGCAACGTTATGTGGCGATAAAATGAAGTCAGCTGACGACCTGCATGTACTGAATCACCAGGTTATCACGTCTATGGAGGTTTTCTTCCCTGATTGCACGGAGCATATTCCAGGACTCAAATTGTGAAAGAGCAGTAAGTTGACCTGGGTGCTCAATGTTTGTTTTTTGGCACAATGTAATCTCAAGGATTACAATATCAACTTTTTTAACATAGGTTTGAAACTAGCAATTAAGCAATATTATTTAGCAGAAACGTCTCGTACAGTATTGTGCAAAAGTCTTGTGGCACCTTGTGTTTGTAAGTAAACTTTCCTTTGCATTTTTCAAAATTATTTTATGGTGTAATTTTTTAGTTATTACAAAACCATTTTTTGATTTCCAAATATCAGTATTCCAACACAAATTTAAAAGTTACAGAAAAATATTTCTACGCCAGTAAAGAAAGCAGCACATTATACTTACTTTCTTTCATTAATTACTGTTTTCTGGGCTTTATATTTGAATTTTTTTAAAGGTACACTTGTTCTATAGCATTTATTTGCATGTGTCTAAGACTTTCGCACAGTGCTGTGTATGTATGAGCAACACATTATCTATCCTACCACGACAATCAGATCATCCAGACACTTACCTATTGCCTGAGAAAGCTCCGCTCTCATAGGCGTTCTTATCAGGACATGTTTTTAAATGTGTGGCTCCAATTGTACCTGTAATAATGGAATATTAATGTCATGTGAATGATTGAGAATTAAAATCCCTCTTCTTTTCATCTCCAGGTGTCGACCACTGACTCATTCTTCCCATCATACACGGATCCCGACCTGCTTCATCACATGAACCAGGCAAAGCATCAACATTTCAGATGCGTTTTTACTAGAAGGAACAAAATTTTTCTTTTTTTTAAAAAAAACAAACAAAAAAAACACTCATTTGCCTCCTTTTCAAAGTCATGAGCTCCTGCGCTGCTGTGGTCCTCGATGAGCAGAGAAAGGATGAAGAGGAGGAGGAGAAGGAGTAATAAGATCTGGACTAGACAGATTCTCATGACTGTAGTGTTTGAAGCAGCGACTCGGCTCCAGCGCAGAGTCAGTATTCAGACTGTACATAGACATACACACTTATTTATTTTCCAGAAGAATAAAAAAAAAAAAAAAAGAAAGAAAAAAAGAAGAGGAAGATTTCATATAGCTGTCTTCTGGATGTTTATTTATATGTTACTGTTCTTTTATTTATACACTTATAAAAAGTCAGACCGAATTATATCTTTTATCTCGTGTATAATATTCACAGAAAGAAAGCAGCATTATTTATTTAAAAGGTGCAATGTGTGATGTACAGAGAACTCCGATTCCTGACCCTTTCATTTTCTCCATCATGTCAACTGCCTTGTGCGCGCGCATGCATTTCTTGCTTTTGTTTTTCCTTATTTATTTTGTCCTCTGTAGTTTTTCTTCGTTTCTTTCTTTCTTTCTTTCCCATCATATTCCTCTTTCACTCTTTAATCATTTCCTTATGTAATTCATTCTTTCCATATTTCCTGTTCTTATTCTTTGTCCTTCACTGTCCATATTTTCTTCTTCTTTTGTTCTTAAATTCTTTCCTCGTTTATGTTCTACTTTCTTTAGTTGTGTTCTTTCATTCCTTTAATTTTTTCCATATATTTTTAATTCTTATGTCTTTATGGTTATTTCACTTCTTTCAATTCCTACCTCTTCTATTCCTTTCTTCTTTATTTCTTTCCTTCCTATTTCAAATGTTTTGTTTTAATTTAATTATTTCTTCCTCCCTCACTCACTCCATGTCTCTCTTTTTGATTTAGTCCTATTTTGATTTAAAATTCTTTCTTTCCTTTCTCCCTTCCTCCCTACAGCATTATCTGTTTATCTTTTTATGTTTAACTCATTTCTTTTCGTTCCTTTTTCCTGGTACTTTCCTCAACTCGATCGTTTCCTTACTGTCTTTATTTCGGTCTTTTCTTTTCAGACTTTTTTTCCCCTTTTATACTCTATTTCAAACTTTGATTTTTACAGCTTTTAGCTATCCTAAACAATATCTTCGTTCTGCAGCTGTGTGTGTGTCTGCGTGTGTGTGTTCAGTTCACTAATAAATGGATCTGGTTTTGTTTACACTCAAAGCTGGTCTGTAATTAAACTCTTTAAAAGCACTCTGTTTTCCTTTTTTTCCACACGGAGACTTTTTTTTTTTCATGTAAAATAAATAATGTGACGGCGTTTAAACATTAAACATGTGTATTTTTCCTGTTTTGTGCAGATGAAGGATTTTGTTAGTGTATTAAAAATGTGCCATAATAATGTGTTGTTTTTGCCGGTAATGTGGCGGAGGCTGTTTGTAGACAACTCCGCTCGGTTTATTCCAGAATGTAAAGGTTGAAATTTATCATAATGTCTCAATACTGTCTCTATAATCTCAGAGTTATTAATGTATAGTTCTTTTTTATTGTTCAGTGTACATAAAAATAAACAATGCTGTTTGTAAACATGCAGTATGAGTAAAATGGAAACATGAACTACGAGACTTTGTGTCTTTTATAGTTTAACAGTTTATGAATTTTGTGCTGGTCTTCTATTGACTTCAAAAAAAAAAAAAAAGAAAGAAAGAAAGAGCAGACATTTGAAAAAGTTATTTTTTAAAATCCAGTTTAAAAAATTAACATTTTACATTTTTTCTATTATAGCATTCTTTCCTTCTTTCTTTTCCCCATTTTCTCTTTACTCTTCTTTCACATTTATTTCCCCCCTCCCCCTTATTCTTTTCATTCTTTCCTTTGCTCCAACAATTTCATTCCCTCTTCCTTATTTTATTTCCTTCTTTCTTGCCATCTTTCTTTGTATCCTTTTTTCTTCTCTTCCTTTCTTTAAATCATTCCTTACATTATTTATTTCCTCTAATCCTTGTTTCATTCCTTTTCCATACTTTTATTTTCTTCTGTTCATTCCTTTCCCTCTTTACACATTTTGTTTCCTCTCTTCTTTACATTATCAAATTACAGAACAAGTACTGTATTTATCACTGTACTGTATGGAGGGAAACAAGCTCCACATAAACAGGCGTGTATTCGATGTGGTGAAGTTGTGGAAGGAGTCTCCGGTGTCAGTGCTAACAGTTTAAGTTTAAACTCCAAGTTTAAGTTTTCCCACATCATCAGGAAAGAAGAACTTTATGCTTTTTGTGCTTTCTCAGTAAGAGGACAAGCTGTGAGGTTCTATCTTACGTGAGAACAGGGCTTGTTTCATGGACATTTCATGACACTGAATGTAACTTTTAATGTGATATTTATGTATTAAGTGCTGTTTTATAAGAGGAATAAAACTCCATAGTGGCAGCAGAATCATCCTTCATCACACAATAGTAATTCTTAATAATTTTTCTAGAAAAGAACAACACACAGTGTTCTATTTCTCAAAGTGTGTGAGAAATTATACTTAATACAAAATTTTTAAAAAGTGTATCATGTCTTCATGGCACCTCGATGCAGTGCAATATTTACAGAAATATTCTTATTAATGGACGCAATTATGAGGGTCACATGACCAGGTGGAGCAGGCAGCCTCAAGTGACCTTTAGCAAGACTTAAGTGTATCATGGGCAACTATTATAAAGTTCAAAATGAAAAAAATAATGATGTAATTTTCAAAAATGTAAAAAATATAAATGGCAATTTTTTTAATACATTTTAAGGTTTTTAATTGTTATAGTCAAGCACTTAAAATAAACAATAAAATGTAATTTAATAATAAAAATTTGAATAAAAAAAATTTAACTAACAAAACATTAGTTCAGTTTTTAAAAAATCATAAAATAATGAAATAAAATAATTTGTAAAATAATTCAAATTAGTTTCAACAACTTGTTCCAGTTTATCAAGAGGTTTAATTAGTGAAGAGAACTAATCACGTTAACGATTGAGATTAATCAGTTAATTTCTTCAAAAGAATAATTTAAGTGTTTGATTAAAATGTATTGTTTATGACCAGGCATAGAATAATATAAAATTATAGCAATACACTAATTAATAAGCAAAAAAAAATGATAATTTAATTTAATAATGAGAGAAATAGCATAGAACAGAAAAATAACAATTCTTAAATAATAAATTAAAATAAAGAACAAAAAAATTATAAATGCAAAAATAAAATAAATAAAACAAACTCCACCAGAAAAGGCTTTTATCATTTTAAGACATTTATTAAAGCCTTTAAAATACTTTTGGGAATAATATTTTGTCCTTTGTGCTCAGATCATCCTGACACAGAGAGAGAGAGAGAGAGAGAGAGAGAGAGAGAGAGAGAGAGAGAGAAAAAAGAGAGCGTAATCATATTTGAAAATGATTACCACAGCAGAGAGATTGTAATCAGAGTCTCGGTGTCTGAGCGTGTTTTGGAAAAATGGAAGGCGCCCTCCATAACTATGTTAATGAAAACGCTGACATGGCAGTTAGAGAGAGAGAGAGAGAGAGAGAGAGAGAGAGAGAGAGACAGAAAGAGAGATGGGGAGACGAGAGAGAAACAGAGAGATTGTTTTTTCCCATGGTGGTGGCTGGAGGCCACGCTGCATCTCCTGTGACCTTCACGCCGCCGGGAAGGCGGGTTCTGGTGACGGATTATTTATCAGAGTGGAGAGAAATAAAACATTGTAACAGAGGTTTGTCAGACAAGGTGAAGGAAAAAATACTCTTCACCAACCGACAACAGTGTTACAAGATAAACCAAATAGTAACAATAATAAAAGTAAAACAAAATCTCAGAACAGACAATGTGTTGTGTTTTGGCTGGCGCTGGTTATCCGTTGTCTGGAGTTTGCCCTGACAGACATCGGCCCGCCGCCCCCCGGCTCTGACAGGATATCAATCGGAACGTGCGAGCCAGTCGATGTCTATGAGACAGAGCCAACGGTCAGACAAGGTCTGAGCACGCAGCTTCAGCACGGCTGGATCTGAAAATAGAAAATGAAATCCACTTCGGGGCATATTGAAACTTTTGCAGACGAAACAGTCTCTCTGTCTGTCTCCGATGTCCATGTTTTGATGTAGGCAGGTTAAAAGCATTGTTTTTTTTCCTGCACCATAGATTCCACGCACATTACTCAGGCCTTTGTTTAATATTCCTCAGTACTTCAAGTACCTTTTTTTTCACTTGTTTTCAGAGAAACGTAAAGAGCCATGCGTACCACGTGGAAATATCTGACGCATGTAACAAGTTCTTAGCTTTTTTGTGTTTGTGTAAAAAGACATTTGTTTGCAGTCATTTGTGTTTTGTTAAGCAATGACAGTCAGATGCAAAAGGAAAAAAAAAAAGCCTTCCCGTAGTCTTGGATGTGGGATTTACTGTGAGCAAGAATTCCAAGGCCATTGTTTGAGTTTCCATTATTTTTTACATGCACTTTTCTGTTGAACACACACACACATACACCAAGCCATGTATGTGCACTGTATATGCTTCTTGTATTTTGCTCAAAAAATAATCCCATTCTTATGTTCTGTCCTTAATCACGATCCAAGTCGTGCACTTCCATCAAATGGAATAAAACATACTCCAATTAAAAGACGGCTTATTAGATTCTGTTTAATAAAACATGCCTGATGTTGCTTTGGTATGCGAGGGCCGTTAACTCGTACGTGTGCCCGCCATTAGGGAACAAAAAAAGTCAGCCATTTAGATTCATCATAATCGTTCAAAGTAACAACCGTTCTTAAATTTTATATCTGCTTCATTTGGATCAGCTGTACGCCATAAAAAAAGCTGATAAAACTTCAGACGTACAGAAAAAATTTGTTTAAACCAGGAAAGAAAAACTCTGCCGGCCTCCTATTGTACAGGTGTAATGAGAGCAAAGAGGAGACTTTTTTTTTTTTTAAGAAGATTAACGTAATTCTGGCTGCCAAACTGACACTGAAGAAAAAGACAGAGATATGAAGAGAGAGAGAGAGAGAGAGAGAGGCAGAAAAGAAAAGAGGGTAGATTTAAAGTTTCTGTCTTGCCAGACAGCTTTGTGAAGTTTTTCAGACATGGTTCAGGTTTAAGGATTAATCCCAGGTGCTCATCCGTCTGCATGCTAATATCAGTCGGGGACTTGATGCTTGACGGCACAGTGTGAAATTTCTGTCAAAGGTCTTTCCGAGCCAGACACATTGTCTCACTGCTTCAGAAAAGTTTTTTTTTTTTTTTTTTAATAAGGATTCCCTTGCGGCAGAAATTTAATTAGCATTTTTTATTCTGACACTAAAAAGTCAGACAAAGTCTCTACAATCAACCCTGAGGTGTATAATTTTCTCTCCTCTGAATATTTACAGGTGATGAATGGCACACTTATGAAAAACTAAAAACGAAGAATTAGATTTCTTTAGAAGCTAAAGCAAATTCCATCTTTCTTTTTTTCATTAATAACACAGACTGGATGGCGCATGTTCGTGCTCCCTCACATCATGCATGCTCACTCACATTTTCCACATAAAACAACCGATGGCCATCATGAAACAGAAAAAAAAAAAAGACGCATCCCGAAGGCTTTTAGCTTGAGTGCTCGATGTGATGCTGATCCAATACTCTGTGAATTAGCGCGTAGCGATAAATCAGCGCATAGAGTGCGTGGTAACCTTCGACTTTATGAGCATTCACATGGTAATGAAGAGATATGGTGTGCCGTGCCGTGTGCCCGAGGAAGCTGAAGAGATAAAGCCCGTAACACAGATGACTCATCGGCAAGAAAGGAAATCCTGAGAGAGCGTGAGGGCTCGGGAACCCGAGAGGGGAAGGGTTCCCTCCATCTGAGTCATTAAATGGATCAGGATGACCTAGATCTCAAACAAGGCAAGAACTGGTAAAACTTGTAAGTTTATTAAATGAAAGGAATGAGAAGAAAAATGTACATCAAGGGCTTCTAGTGTGCCTGCCATCAGTGAGAAAACTAAGGGCTTTGTTAGATTAATGTCTAAACTCATAGTGTAATCAGGACTAAAGTTTGACTGACTGAACTTCTTGTTTTGGGTTCAAGTCAAGTGGTAAATTCCTCAGAGTTTGGGTCCGGAGACTCGCAGGAATACATACGACACAGTCTGGAGGGAGAAATTACAACAAAAAACACAATATAAATAAGACCTACTATATATTACTGAGTTTAAGTTATTAGAATTGTTGCTCGATAAGTTTTTGAAACCTCAACAGCAATGTTCTATAAATAATGCTCAATAAAATGTAGGCTGTCAGTAGAATATTTAGGAATAATAAGCTCTGCAACTCAAGTAAACAGATTAAACAGTACTGTCCAATAACAGCACCAGACTAAATGATTTATTCTGTACCCAGGAGAAACTTAATGTTTAATAGGTTCATACAGACAGAAGAGAGAGATCTGTCCATTAGCACCGTCAGCAGGAAATCAACAAATTGCTGGCTGATATTTTGGCGTTGTGCCTTGGCAAAAATATGATCTGACCCTGGCTGGCATCTTTATTTTCTCTGGATATCTTTACCTGTCTTAGTTTGGAGTATAATACTGTCCGTCATTCAGCACACTCTAATAAATCTGACTGCTCCGTCTGACTTGTTTGAAAGTATAGTTACACAAGCATAGTACCATAATACACTCTGAGGAAAGTGCTATCTGTTTTTTCTGCATACATGAGCTCATGATTGGCCAGTGATCGACAGGGGGGCAAGGGGGTAAGGGGAAGAGGGAGAGAGAGAGAAAGAGAGAGAGAGAGAGAAGACCCTCCCACTTTGACGGCATAACCAGTTTTTGCTTTCTATTCTCACAGCTATGGATGGCTGTGGATTTTCTGGGTAAATTTTTTTTTTGTTGAGTCGCTTGAGAGACAAATTAAAACTCAGACAGCCTGAACAAATTCATCTGCTTATACTGAGTTATCGATTAGTCCACCAGGTGTTCTGTTAATATATTGATATACAAAAATAAAAAGAGTAATATATATGTATATATACACATAAGTGAGATCAATAAGTATTTGTTCACCCTGTGATTTTGCAAGTTCTCTTACTTAGAAATCATGGAGAATCCGGAAATCACATTGTATGATGTTTTGAACAATTTATTTGTGAATTACTGTGTTAAATAAGTATTTGATCACTTGCTTATCAGCCAGATTTCTGACCCTCAAAGACCCTCAGTTATTTTGCTTTTAAATAGTCCAGCTACACTCTGCTCATGATTCTAAATTAGTAGCACCTGCTTGCTGAAAATTGTAGACCCTCCCTGATTTCTAAGTAAGAGAACTTGCAAAGTCACAGGGTGATCAAATACTTATTGACCTCATTGTATATATATATATAATTTTTTAAAATCTTGCTTTAACACAGTTTTATGATTAAACATCAAGCATCACAGATTCTAATCTTTTCCTCTACTCCAGCCTTTATTGTTCATGTTGCTCAGTGAAAATTATGCATAAATTACATATATATATTTATATATACACAATTAACAGTTTGTGGCCGACACCATCACGGCCATCACAATCTGTGTTTTCTAGAAGTATTTAGATTTGTTCCAGTACAAAGAAAGGCACGTGGCCTTCAAAAAACTAAAACAGGAAAAGAAAAAAAAATCTAACAGAAAAAAAACAACAAAAAAACAAGAGCAATCTGTAACAAATGTACAAATTGTGTGAATTATAAAAAGGCAGATAAATCGGGCAGGAGGATATTAAAAATGTTGTCAAGCGGTAAAAGAATAGATGAGGGTTTCATTAGGGCTTAAGCGGGATTTGTTTTGCTTTTGGAAAGACACCATAATTGTTGGCACGGGAACAATTTGGGTTGGAAAGTGAATGGATTGGCACTCAGGTTTGAAGTTGGGGAGGGAGACGAAGAATAAAAAAAAAAGAAAAAGAAAAAAAGAAAAGGATTAGATGAAGTACACTCCACCTAAACAAGAGGCACTACTGACGGTTCGAGAATAATATAGGAGCACTTTACATTCACAGGCAACAGTAAGAAAATTTACTGAAATCTAACAAGACGTAGAAAAGTGAAGGCGAATTCCTTGACATGTCGAGACCTCTGTATTATTAAGGTTCGATTTGGCAGCTTGGTCAAAAAAATTATTAAAACTCATCTTATTGTAGTGTTTTTCTCCCCAAAGCTGTTGGTGTAATGAAAAAAAAGGCTGTAAATTTCCGAGGTAAGGTGCTGATTTTTAAGGTGCTTCTCATTACTCAGGGTGAATGTAACATCGTCGACCTTAAACAATTTAAATCCATGTTTTATCCAATTCAATGCAATTAAATTCTATTTATATAGCGCTTTTAACAATGGTCATTGTCTCAAAGCAGCTTCACAAAAATTTGAAAAGAAGATTTATGATCCAAAGATTTATCCATACGATCCATTGACACTGTCTAGTGATGTTACTCAGGCTCTAATCTAATCTTATCTAATCTAATATATAATCTCTCTTTATGAATTTTGCTTCAGGGTTTTTTAAAAATGGAGCCAATCAGCATATGAATCTAGAATGATTGACGGTCACATACATATTATAAACTGTCTGATATTACATGGCACTGCGGGTAAGCCACTCCCCCTTCTTACACATTCACACATAATTAGAGTTTCTAATGTGAAAAAAAATCAGAGCATGTAAGACTTTGCCAACATTAGAAAAATACGTAGTTAACATAATTTAGCTGTATCTAGCTACAAGTATTATATTTTGGCTAAAAACAGGCAAAATGAAAGATGGATACATATTTTAATCTTCAAGGATTAAAAGCCCTACAATGAAGGGTGCAATCTTAAAAAAAATAAATAAATAAATGGATGATGATGCTAATTAAAAAGCGATTAAATACGCTCAGACACGTTCAAGCACCGTTTCTCATGATCAACATGTTGATATTAGACAGTTATACAAGGTTTATTTTGATACTGTTATATTATTGCAATATTATTTTCCCTCCTCTGCTCTTCTAAAACAAGAAATCAGTTCTGAATGACTAAAAACTCAGCATGGGGGGAAGAAAAAAATGTCCAAGTCGACCTCAGAATTTTCAGAATGCCAGTTTAAAAGCTCAAAAACTAGTCCTAGTTAAATGTACATTTCACATTTCTGCAACTGGAATGTCAAAGCTTTAATCTCAAGCCCCAAATGGAACCTTATAATACTACGATCACAATGTGTAACTGGCACTACACTGTTCAGGTGATTAATCACTGTTACAGAGAGACGACACACATCTCCGACACACAAAACACTTCCATTTGATATGCTGTGTTTATAAAAAAGTACAAGTACAGATTAACATCACTGAAACATATCACTAAACCCCAAACAATCCTCCTGAATGATGCACGATTTCTACACTTACACCAGAGAGACATGCAGAAGGAATTCCGCTATTCTGGAATCTTTGTTTGTGGTTTTGGAAATATAGTGGTCATTTCATAGCCGTGATTATTTAAGACTGTTTAATAAGTCACTGTAGTTTGGTTACAAAAAATACACATCACATACTTTAAGGCTTTTAAAGTACAAACGTTCATTTTGAACCCACACACACACACACAAAATACCGGATGTCCCAAAGGTCTCAGGATGAATTAACACTTTTTTTCCCCCTTTATCAAAATATAAGTTTATTTACAAAACATTCTCCAGATGACTTACGTTTCTTTGGAAACATGCACACAGAGAAAAAGAGAGAGCGAGAGAGAGAGTCGTCTCTCCCACTCATGGTGAACTCAACTTAACGCATCTTATATGTGTGTATCTGCATTTTTTTTGCGTTCCTGATCCAGTCGTTAGAATAATTTCAGTACGTTTTTCTTTTTTTCTTAAAAGCCACCTGAAATCACATAACATTAATTGAAAAAAATAAAAAAACAGGAAGACATTTTGATAAAGAATAAAAAAAATAATAAAAGTGTTCCTCACATCTGGAGATTTTTGGGACACCCTGTAGAACAATCTACATATGAAGAAAAACTATCCAGTTTCTCTACATACCGACAAAAGTGTTTAACTTTATCAGTTTTGTAGCAATGTGCAACTAGGCGTTTTCTAGCACAGGACGTAAAACAAAGAACTGTGTTTATTGTCGAAGTAAATCGAGAGACAGGAAAAAGTGTGTACTAATACGAAGAACATAACATGTCTCACTTCAAATATGGAATGAGATGATATAAATTGAGCTTGTGTAAATCTGTGTGTGTTTTCAGCCTGCTTCACTTCTCTCTCTCACACACACACACACACACTGTCTCTCGCCTGTGGTGAGGTGGGGATCAGTTCTGTCTGGAGTGGAGGATCCTAGGATCCTGTGAAATCTCCCAGCTCATATCCTGCCCGTCTCCTGGTCCTTTTCCTCCAGCAGATGGATGAGTTGGCTGAAGCTCTCCTTCACAGCATCCATGCTGTCCACAGTACTTCCTTCAAGCAACCAGCTCTTCCCCCGAGCCAAAGGTTCCAGCTCAAAATATTTCTTTATCTGTTTCAAGAACCAGGAAAAATACAGTTAGAGTAAAGCATCATGCTTTATTAAATTAAATAATTTCATTTGGCTGAAAAAGCATCAAAAACAGTTCAGTGACGACTGTGGGTAAGCGGCAGGGCGTGGTTAATGCAAGTGATGGATGTGAAACCAAAGATTAAGTGTTTTTTGCTTGTGTTTGTGCA
This sequence comes from Clarias laeviceps, assembly GCA_030014305.1. Taxonomy (NCBI): domain Eukaryota; kingdom Metazoa; phylum Chordata; class Actinopteri; order Siluriformes; family Clariidae; genus Clarias; species Clarias laeviceps. The sequence continues at coordinate 26,021,400 of JAQMYJ010000009.1, forward strand.
TTTCTTAATTTACATTAAGGCTTACTGTTGCTATACTTTTGCTTACGTAGCTTCCGATGTATACATCAGGAAATTAAAGCTGAAAGTCTGGATTGAGACTAAACAGCCGTGTCCATAAGAAACCTTGTTACTGAGACGTGTCAGAAAAAAACATTAGCTAGGGAGCATAAAGATTGGACTTTGGAGCAATAGAAAAAGGTCATGTGACCTGATGAGTCCAGATTGAGCCTATTCCAGAGCGATGAGTGTGTCAGGGTAAGAAAGTGGCTCCATGAAGTGGCAGCACAATGCCAAAGGTCTGTGAAATACCCATCATCAAGCGATGCACCCATCATGCATAGAGACACCTGTACAAGCCTCTGAAGGCAGTGTTATGATCTGGGGTTGATCAGTTGCTCAGGTCTAGACTCAGCAACGTTATGTGGCAATAAAATGAAGTCAGCTGACGACTTGAATGTACTGAATGACCAGGTTATCACATCTATGGAGTTTTTCTTTCCTCTTGGAACAGGTATATTCCAAGTGTGGTTCTGGGAGCATGAGGAATCATTTTCTCACATGAACTAGACACCGCACTGTGCACCGTAATCAAAACTAAAGGCGATCAATGAAACCTTGATGTGTGTGAGGTTTTTTTTGGCTGGGCAGCATACTTGTTTGTGTGTCCTTTAAGAAATACTGCAGTTGTAATATGTCTGTCTTTAAAACCTTAATCTTACAAAAGTACAAATGTTTCCTGTCCAAGGCACTCGGTCATAAAGAAATTTCAATACACGAGTGAAGGTAAAAAAGTGCGCCAAACAATCAAACTCAAGTCCTGGAAGCAATATAAGTCGGTCTACTTAGAAAACTGAAAGATCATGAGAGAGATCATGAGAGCGGAGAGACCAAGAGAGAAGGTTAACGAATAGTGATTTGTCAAATCAATTGTCATTAACTGCTTTGGCAAGACTGCTCAAAGGAAACCATAGCACAAAGCCACTGGAGAGGCGATAAAAAGAAGAGTAGGATTGCAGAAACGTAGAGCCACTTGGCCAAATTTGAGGTAATACACAGTGGATCTATTAAGGAACAGCAGTATTAAATATTCCCTCGGATGCAGTATTCTGAGACGAGAGCTTATGGCTGGGTGAAAGTTAAAGGAAAACAATAGACCAGTCCAAACCTTTGCTCTATCGTTTATGGCTTACTCAAGAAATTCAACAGCTACCATATGAGGCTCAGGCACCGACAGCAGCACAATGCCAAAAGTCAGTGAAATGTAATTTAGCACAGAAGTGGATGGTTTGTTTGTTTGACCCTGTTTAGGAATATCTCAATACTGACACTGGTGCATTCCCGGATAACAAAGAGGACGAAATCTGTGATGTTCGCCATGAAAGAAGGAACACATGAACACTTGGGCCTGAACAACCACAAACACATCAAGTCCCATATGTGGTCTACCAGTGTGTACAAGTTATGATATGGATGGGTAGGAAAACAAATATTCGCAAATATTTATCAATGACAAAGCCTGCACACGGTGGTTGGTCACCTCACAGCTCCAGGGTCTTCAGTTTGATCCTGAGCTTGTTTCATCCTCATCCTGTTTTTCTCAAACCACAAAAAACAACATGACTTGCAGATTCCACTAAAAATCTGCCACACAACCTCACACTGACGATCGCCGACGCCACATTACACGTCGCCAATGGGCCTCTCAAGTGTTGCACCATGAAGCTGTAAGGGCACATAATATATCAAGCAAAGTGTTCCACTACCCTGTGGTGGTGGTAGGTGGTAGCTCTGTGGTTAAGGGATTGGACTTATAATACTACGATCACAATGTGTAACTGATTGAAAGGTTCCAGGTTCAAACCCCACCGCCACTAAGTTGCCACTGATGGGCCTTTGAGTGTGGCCCTTAACGTTCAGATGTATAAGGAGATAAAAATGTAAGTCCCTCTGGATAAGGGCTTAAATGTAAATTTAAGTTCAGCACAAGAACCAAGAACAAAAAGACAGGGTTCTGGATTTTAACACAGAACGTCATGGTGGTTGTTCTTGCAGAACATCTGTGGCACAACACAACACAGCCAAGTACATGCAGTAACAGGCCTTTTGGGAATCAATTTATACGAGCCAAGGCTACAAATGCGCCCCATTAGGGTTGAGTACCGAAAACCGGTGTCAATATGGCACCGGTACCTATATAACCGGTATGTACCGGACCGAAATAGAACGCGGATTTCGGTGCCTCATTTTGGTGCCACTTAAATGCCTGAACTGTCGATTGAAATATTTGTTCTCTGGGGCGATGATGACACAGTTGTAATAAGCAT
>JAQMYJ010000009.1:26026287-26036740 GCA_030014305.1 Clarias laeviceps
AAAAACTCCCTGAGATGGTAATAGGAAGAAACCTTGAGAGGAACCAGACTCAACAGGGAACCCATCCTCATCTGGGTTAAACAGAGAGCAGGAATTGATCTGCATTCATACTGTGTGTTAGGTGGCAATGAATGAAGACTGTTCTGAAAAACATTTGATAGATTTAAAACCTAAATCTGGTCATGTATTCTATTTTCTATTTCCTGGTCAACAATGGTTAAAAACAAAGGTCCTTTACAAAAAAAAAAAAAAAAAAAAAACATAAGAACTGTTACTACATACAGTAAGTCATGCTTTTATGTCATGATGGGATTTTGGTAATTACAACTGCCTGACATTCTCAAATTCACCAAACTTGTAATGACCATTTATGAACTCTTAAACTCTCTAAAAACTCAGACTTGAAAATGTGTGACCTAACATTAAAAAAGGGCAGCAGCTTCCACACTTAAACATTTTATAAGATTCATTATTGAATGCTATGTGTATGTAACTGTTACAATAACTTTCTAGCACTGACTGCATTAAAATAGTAAATTTTTGCTTTGTACCTACATACACTGCCATCCAAAAGACTTCACTGACCATCGGTTCATGTGTGAAAATGACTCCTCACAGTCCTAGGTCCACTCTTTCACTCACTGAGTCCTGGAACATGTCCGTGCCATCAGGGAAAAGAAACTCCATAGATGTGATAACCTGGTCACTCAGTACATTCAGGTCGTCTGCTGACTTCATTTTATTGCCACATAACGTTGCTGAGTCTAGACCTGAGCAACTGATCAACCCCAGATCATAACACTGTCTCCAGAGTCTTGTACAGTGGACACTATGCATGATGGGTGCATCACTTCATGCGCTTCCCTTCTTACCCTGAAGAGATATTAAATAAGTTCCAGATCGCCACATGCCAAGCCCGAGTATGATTTCTTTCTCCTCCGTACTTCACTGGTGGCCAGCTTTCACAGTAGTATTGTTGTTCCATTCCCAAATATACATGTGTACCCACACACTCCGATACACTTGGTGGCAGCATGCACCTATTTGGTTTACAATCCACCAATAAACAAACACAAACAGAAGAAAAGTACAAGGCAGTCAACTTTCACACCACTATACCCAATAGTGCTAATGGTTTGGAGAAAACGTCGTAGTAGGGACCATCTAAACGGCCTTCCTACTTTATCAGCTATGGCTGTAGAGTTCAATGCTGCGCAAAGGTCCAGATTTCAGGGGAAGACGGGAGCAAATTAATGACCCCACATTCCAACCAGCAGTCCATTTTCTGTACTTTGATAGAGCTAGCTTTCATATTTGATTCGAACCATGCCTGAGCGTGCTGTACTGAGCTCTGTGCATGGTACAGAGTGTTCACATTAGTCAAACGTGCCAAGTCCCTAGTGTAAAAGCATCATCAGTGTACTAATAACACAGATTTATTAATAGCAGACCAAACAAACCAATAAAAGTTGAAATATGCCGTTCAGCAGCATGTTGCCTGATAAACTAATACATACGACTGTCGACCAACATGCACCATCGACCAAATAACAACTTGGCCACATTTTCAGCTCATTTCAACTGTCCATGCATTATATCTAAAAATCGATCTTGCTATAGCAACTTAATTTTCTGTTGCAGGTTGTCAGGATAGTGGTGGCTGAATTCTTAACCCTTTCCTCTTCAGTGGTGCTCCTTCACATGCTACATCATGACCCTTAACTGTAACCACCCCAGCTTCATAACAAGCTGTGTTATTCACCAGAGAAACCATTTTACTGTCAAGTGTATGTGAAAATAAAGTCTTCTTTTTTGCGTGTAGTAGGATGAAAAGTTGTATAATGTATAGTATTTGGTTTCTTACGTGTACCTTGAACACTGTGGTGTTGAACCTACTTGGCTGAGGGGATATAATCTTTTGCCCTGTGAGTCCAAGATAGTGATTTGCTTGTCTGTGTCTTCATGATGCAGTGCTGAGTCAGGAAACCCTGTAGTTAATCTCTCTCTCTCTCTCTCTCATACACACACATAAAAACACACATGTATATATACACACACGCACAGCATTTCCTCTTGTTATCGTGAGGAAAATCAGCCATTATTTCCGTGACTGATGCAAGTTTCTGTTTGGAGTGCTTGCCCCAGTCCCTGGCGCTCAACATCACGTCATCCGAGTGGAATTTAATGAGATCCACTTAGAAGATCCACTCTATCATACTTAAGAAACCGACAAGCGGCATCATGATGTGTCTTTGAGTACCGACAGGTGACCTGCGGGCAAGCACACGTGTAGACGTAATACTCTCGATACGATCAAAACACTCATCTGAAATCCATCAGACAGCCGTAGAAAACACAGACGTCCCACCCACGCACTGAGTACTCTCGCTGATATAGTCCTGCTCCTGCACGATGTAATGAAATTATAGCTCATGATTGATTTGGCTTGTTACCTCACGGTGCACACAATTACACACACGGAGCGACAGCAGGAACATTCAACTTTGCCATTTTCCCAAGTCATGTGCACCATTACAGAGTTTTTATTTTTATTTTTTTTAAGTATAATTAATGTCAGAACTACAACTTAGACAGCCTTGACATTCCAGTGAAGTATCTTACACTACTCTGATGGTTTTCTCAGCAGAAACACCCAGAGGATTTCCACATTTTTTGCTCTCAACACCTCAAATCAGGTAATTAAGTGCTGAATATCTGGCACAGTTGATCAGGGAGCTGGATTCTAACAAACATTTGGCCTGGATGAAGAGCTTTGATGACTGGGCTGGGAATTGCTGAGCTAGATCAGTTCATCAGCTAATCACGAGCTAATTATCAAGTCCTCCGTAAGTTGGATAAGTGCCGTGAGAGCCGGAGACTCTGCTCTATATGACACGATACTGGTCCGCTTAGAAGCACAAAAACGACCCCTTTAAACTCTCAAAAACCGATACCAGTACACATTTGATACCGCGCTTATGTAATCATAAAAATGCTCCGATACCAGCATCCGATACCATGATGTAGTATGGAATGTATTTCTAGTGTACAGGACGAATATTACGTTAACAAGCAAGAAGTGACGGTTTTTCATGACTGATTAAGGAAATCAAAGAAAAGCAGACTGTAAGCTCTGAACAGGAAGAATCAACAAGAGAAACCACCGCATTTTTTCACAATGGACGTAAAGTGATCAAACATCATAAACATAAAACTCAGCATGAAAGTTTTTGGCTCGGAGCAACAAAAACTGCAGGAAACAATGTCTAAGCTTAAAAAACATATCTACAGTACAACAAGGAATCCTAAAGAAATGAAAACTAGATTGTAAGAACTAGATTGAAGTGAAACGTAACCTTGTCTTTGTTTCAAACTAACTCATGCAACTAGCAAATGCACTGTACAGAGTACGTGAATGGAGACACAAGCAAATTTAATGTTGCTATTTGAAGCGGGGGGAAAAAAAAAAAGAAAAAAAAAAAGAGCTTGATAACATGTTCATTAATGTTACTTGACTGACTGTTAATACTCATGACGTAAATGAAAATAAATGCTACTAAGGCATCCTTAAACAAAACCACTAGGCTGGCAAATCAAGAGGACTCGGTGTAGCTTGTGGTATGGCTAACTGTACTACTGTGGCTTGAGTGCGTGTTAAGATCGTTTCAAAGAAAACCACAGAGCTGTCCACAACTGCTCAAATCCTGTAGTTCTTCATTTACATACAAGGAACAATATATCACGGAGAGCTGAAAAAAGTCTGTTGCTGGAGAATTCTCTGAGGAGCAACATTCCTGGTGAAGTAACTCATGACCTGGAGCTTTGGCCAAAATCGAGTTCATGTTTCAAAACAAAAAATGTGCTAGCCAAGCAGAGTGACTATATGTTTTCTCATACGTGTTCCGTCCATGGAAATATTGCTTAACCACTGGCATAGAAGCATCACGATTCGCTGCACTGGGACGTTTACGACACTAATCAAAGACTGCCGAGAAGTCAGACAACTTGTGCTCTACATTTTATAAGATCCCTGCAGGACATAACAGTTGGAACTTGGGTTTTAAAGCCTCAATGTTAAATGTCTTGTTTTGTAAGACAATAGATCCTGCAGCCAAACCCTTTTAAAATACGATCACATGGAAACCATGGAGAGACGAATATTCAATTAAGGCCCGTTTGGTACAAAAATCAAGTATCAAGTTGTAGCGTTAAATATCCATGAAAATTTCTTCGTTGCAGGTGATGAGCTGGTAAAATGAGTAGTGCAAATGTTAAAAGGGGCAAAGTTATAATCGATACAATATCAATAGGGGTGTGTCAATAGTTTCGATAATCCTGTTAGCTAAATGTGATTTCCACAAGCAGCAGATTTAAAATTAAATTCTGCACACAATAGGTAAGTAAGTAAGGAATAAAATACTTTGGGGTGTGCAGTTATAAGAAAATAATCATTGATGCAGTTGTGTGCATTGTGTTGCTGAAGTGTAAAGCTACGTTTACACTGTCAGTTAAACGTGACTCAATTCCGATTTTTTGCTCATATGTGACATGTCTGTGTAAACAGGAAAAAACGCATGCATTCCGATATTTCGAGATTGGTTTCAGGCCTCCTTTATATGTGGAAATAAATCGGATATGAATCAAATATGTGCGAATGTGATTGTCGTGGAAACAGACAGATCGGATTTCCTGAGGCATTGTGTTCTGTACGTCATTAAAACTGCGTAATGTTATTCTCCGCTGGAAGCACGTGTGGAACAATAACATCGCAGATGACATAGCAGAGGAAAAGGGCTTGTGTTAATGCTTATTTAGGCTAAATAACATTAAGAAATCAGTATTTTGCTGAATGAATTATATGCACAGGCTGCGTTTTTTCCCTCCTCCTCCGTTTCAAAACCTTGGTGACGTTTCGCGAACTTTGCATACAGTATATCGCAGAGCGTCAAACATATTTCGCCTTCGTCCATCTTGGCTAGTGTGTAGCGCAAGAACCTCCCCTTAAGTATGCGTGATGTTTCAGATGGTATGGCAAGTGTAAACACTTGAATCGGATATGGGTCATAGTTGAAAGAACGTGTAAACAGATGGTCAAAAAAATCAGATATCGGCAACAAATCAGGATTGGGCATCGAGATCTGCAGTGTAAACGGGGCTTTATTCTTCCTTTACAACAGCATTTTGCCAACTATCGCAAAATCTATAATAAAACAGTCTTGGGCATGGTACAGAGGACCCACGTTAGCCGCCTTTTGCTGCCACAGCTCACCAGGGTTGTGCCTTCATGCACACTGGACACTGCTTCTGACCCACATTGATACACTTCCTACATTTTCCTCATTTTCTAATTCCCCCCATCACCTTTAATTTGCCTTTATGTTTTTAGTAAAAACCTTGCCATGTGGCTGTGTGTCTGTGGTGTGGAATTCAAAATTTTGCTGGGTTAAAATAAAACTAGGTTAAAAGAGTCTTTCTAGCTGAACTGAGAGTTTTCATGTTTAAGGGTCCTTATATACAGTACAAGATGGATTTCTCAACAACAGGCACGCGTGTACAGTACATGCAATAAAAGTGCAGAACGTTGAAATATAAGGCACGTACAGGCTATACATCACTGTATTATGTGAAAATTAACAGCATAATCAAGCCTTTTAAAGCTTCAACATCCTGTAAGCCTTACCACTGTACTCACTAAGAAAAAATGTCAGTGTGATTTTTCATAGTCAAGAAATTGTTAACAGTGTTGGAAAACATAGTTAAGATAGAATCCAGGCAAATGAAAGGTCAGAGATAACGAAAACCAGATCCAGAGAGAGCTTTATTCAAGTCAGCTTGATTTCCTGCTTTCAGTGCAATACAGTTTGGCTCGTTTAGCCAGCAGAGTATCAGATTTACATGTGGACTAGCTTTCAATTAATAAAAACAGTCAATATTGCAAAATAACACGAAAACGCTTTCCAGTTGTAAGTTTTGTAAATGATGACATGACGGTGATGAAAATCATCTTGGCTCGAGGTGAAGGCTCTGACCATGTGGAAGGAGGTATCCAGTTATGGATAAAATTGTAATACACGCTTCACACGGGAAACCACAAAACGTCTTCAGGATAATCAAGCTTATCAGGATTATCAGTGGTCACCATCATGATTAACTTGAAATTTCTTCTTCTTTGATGATTGCACAAAAAAGAAAAAGAAAAAGAAAAAAAGAAATCCACAAAGAAGTGATAAGTGATACCAGCATGATGCGTGATAGTGTGCTGTTACATAACAAAGCATTTGAGTTACAGTGATGTCTGGAGCGTCCATAACTCATTCAGACAGTTCTTTTGGGCCCTTGTTCCAGAACATTAAAAACACATTACGAGGAAAACGCAGTGGATTTTCGCATACCTTTTCCTACACTTAACAGATCCTCAGCCACATGCTTCACATGACACTCATACAAGCTACAACCATATGGTTAAAAAAAACAACTGCACTTCAGATAGCAACGTTAATATTGACGTACAAGCATGGAATCTAGCGCCACTAGTTAGGCGTGATCCAATTTTCAGAGCTCTGACTGGCTTCTGGAAGAAAGTTTTTTTTTTTTGTTTGTTTTTTTTTTGCAACGTTGGCATTCTGGGTAAGAATTCCTTACGCACTGACCCAGTTTCTCTCTCGCTCCATTTCGCACGTTCACAAAAATATCATGTGACGTGTTTTTAGACACGTAGACAGACTCTTTTAAACTCCTGCTGTTTAGACATGCTCTCAAAACAATTAAACTAAATTAGTTTAAATATATCCAATTACCCAGAATAATAGTTGCCTATAAGGGGAGTGATGCATTTGAAGAAGCTGGAAAATCTCAACTGGGACATGCAATGCAGTCGTTCAGATGATGAACATCTGACTTCAGGAGGTTAATGAAACTGACAGGTAACGCTGTGTAATTCTTCATCCAACTGCTTATGTACAGATGGCAGGTCTTAAAAGTGACCAAGAACATCACATAGTCCAACCACATGTCTGAAAAACACTCTCTCTCCATGCACTATAAGGTGAAAGGTTTGTGGAGACCTGATCATCATACCCAAACGTGCTTCCAGAACATCCCATTCCTGATTCACTCCTCCTTTGCTGTTGTATTTATCTCCACTCCTCTGTTCTGAGAAGGCTTTCCACCAGATGTAGCTTGACTGTGGGGATCTGTGATCTATAAGAGCATTAGTGAGCTCAGGTGCGGATGTTGAGATGTTCTTCCACACACCTCGTCTTCATGGAGCTGGCTGTCATGGTGGAACAGGTAAAGGGAAATAGTAATGCTACAGCACACAGACATTCTATACAACTGTGTACTGATAACTTTGTGGCAATGGATTTGGAAGGAATCACAGATCATATAAATCTGTGAGCTGTAAAACAAGCCTTGAATAAAACAAGCACGGTAAAGCTGCTCACACCAGGGGCAATTTAACATATATAATCAACCTAAACAACTTTTCTGAGGAGAGAGTAAAAACTGGAGAAGTTGCAGTAAGCTCACATTAACAGAATGTAACAATAAACGAGACTAAAGTCAGAATTAAATCAGGAACCATGGAGTCTTGCTAGTTGTAATTCCATGGCATCTTTTCAAGACTGTGCAAAAATCCAAAGATCCCAAAGATCCCAGGGCAGCCTGAGTTTGGGTTCACAGATATTCGTGACAGCTGACTACAGATCAGCAATAGTAACTATTTAAATTCTCATTCCTAATTTTTTTCTCATTCACATTGATTTGCTCACTTTTAGCTTTTTCATGATTAAAAAAAAAAATTTTTAGGCCACAGGTCCACCTGGTGTCTCTGTGGGTGGTTCATGGCACCCCAGCCAAAGCACAGACAGAGCTGATCCACATGGCTCGAGCGGTGACCTCTCTCACTCAGCGCAGAATGGCCGAGTCAGGCTGCTCGCCACGGGCACACAATAGCGTCTGGGTCGGCTCGCTTTCTCTCTGGGCCAGACAGACAGTCCTGTCAGAGCTCACCCTCCTTCACAACACAACATGGCCTTTGTCTGCATGTCTCAAACGCAGCTTTCACGACAGGCGAGAGAGAAGAATTCCAACTTCCTGAGAGACATTCTTCAATAGATGGCGCCTGATGGCAATGAGCGGTTTTCCAGGTTTTTCTCAGAATGCTTGGACAATGTGGAGTCCAATGCGGTCAACAAGTTATATAAAGTTGCATAATGCTCATTGAAAGGCGGTGGAAAAAGGATTTTATTAGCCAAAATTTTGATGCTTGAACAGGGTAAGTGGAGAAGAAATCGGTGCTGCTTGTCCATGTGGATTCCATCTTGAAATTTTAGGTAAATCCAAAGATGATGCAAATCAGTACTGATACTGGAATCAATCTGATATCGGAGAAAGTGGTTCAGTTCAGCAAGCACTGAGGACTCATCATGAATTAAGAGTTTCCTGGTTTACTCGTGGTCTAATCTCACAACCTTACAGTCAGGTGACTAACGTCCACTAACAACAGAATAACTGTACTAACTCCGTGAGTAAGTACTGCCCTGAAAGCTATGCTCGAGGAGTTAGTCCATTGCTGGAAACAGAATTCAAACATGAGAACTGTCAAAAGATGTAACTCCACAGCTTTGCTAAAGTGACGATCGTGGCAGCGACAGATCAGGTCAATCTGTGCCTCAAAGAGCCTCCTGCGTGGTGGCCTCACGAGTTTGGGTTGAACCATCCATCTCCATCACTCATAACTCTATTAGAGCCAGATGTTGCGGGTGCCCTGTCTACTTCCAGAGACGTGGTAATTTTATTATTGCTCTAAATCACAACCCAGCACTATCGGTCACGGGGAGCAAGGTCACAGGGTTGTGCCTGCATATGTCTATGTGTGTGTGTGTATGTGTGTATGTGTGTGTGAGAGTGTGTGAGAGAAAGAGGGATCGGAATCCTTTTAAAAAGATATCATGGTGCACACCAGCACCAGCACCGACCTCCAGAAGGCAAAAAGGCGCAGACAGTGATGGTAAATTACCCCAGAGACTGAGAGACCACAGTGTAGAGTTTCAGCAGCTGGGTCCTTAGTTACCAAGAACCCCAGGCATTAAGGAGACTACACATCAAGGATCTCCTTTAGCAGCACACGGACTGGGTTTAAAGACGTGCAACTCCAGAAAAGCAATAAGGCAGGCTCTCTGCAGGGGCACATACGCAGCATGTGGTCAATATCATCCTTTTGCAAATCATAGTCAAAACCTGGAGTGTTTATTGTAAAAAAAAAATAAAAAAAAAAAAAGGTAATTTTGGCTGCTCTTGTTTTAGTTAAAATATTTTTTTGCAATGCTTTAAGTTAAGATGTTACATAAATGTTACATAAAGCAATTATAAAGAAGTTAAGTGCATGTAAACTTTTCTTTAGTCTGCAACTTAAGTGAAACAGATGACTGTGGATGTTGTATTAGCAACTTCTGCTATTCACTAAATGCGCAAGAAACAAATAAGAGATTTATGTTATGAGTGTTGAGGACAACCGATCACGAATTGTTCAAGTGAGAAAATGTGAATGAAACAAGAAAACCATCCCAAATACTACTCATGTAAAAAGGGCGGGGCTTTCTGAAGAGTATCAGACAATACCAGGCAATATTCATCTATTCAACTGTGAATAATTTCAGATACTTCATTTAGGAGAAACAAAATATGTCTTTGTTATTGAGACAACTCATAGTCGTGTACTTCCATGTTAAAATGTGGAGGTCCTTCGCAGGTTAACCCAACTGTGTAAATGATATCGCTGCTGGTGGGGCATGTGAACATGTGGTTGAAACGACACAGCAGCTAAGCAACCTCCACTTTGAAGTTTCCAAATGAAACAGGAAATAACCCAGAGCGGTTATTTTGTACACTTAAAGAAACCTGAGAGAGTGAGCGTGAAAAGAAAAGGGGCAGCATTGATCTTTTTTTTTTCCCCTCCATAGCAAATGTCATGAGAGATGGAGGAAGGCTGCAGAGCCAGACAGACACCCAGACAGTGGAGAGTGAATGTGTGTGTGTGTGTGTGTGTATCCTGCTGATCAGTCACTGGCCTTGGCACCCAGAGCAGGAAACCATGCCAATGTCGGCTGAGCGGATTCCGAGCCCCCAGGGGAAAACAACAAACGAGTCTGTTGTTTGGGTCGTCAGAGTGCAGTCTGACCACCAGCGCTGAAGATGAAGGAGGAGACTCGGACTGAATTCACACGGCGGCTATCGGCATCTCCGTCGGCTCCGTCTTACACACACTCACACAGACACACACACACACACAGACAGACAGACAGACACACACAGACAGACAGACACACACACAGACAGACAGACAGACAGACACACACACAGACAGATAGACACACACACAGACACACACACAGACAGACACACAGACAGACAGACACACAGACACCCAGACAGACACACAGACAGACAG
>JAQMYJ010000009.1:26061214-26074668 GCA_030014305.1 Clarias laeviceps
ATGACCGATTCAGTCTTCCCAGCCTGGTTCAGGTCTACAATTTTGTTTCTGGTGTCCTTGGACAGCTCTTTGGTCTTGGCCATAGTGGAGTTTGGAGTGTGACCAAGAGCTGTCAAAGGACACCAGAAACAAAATTGTAGACCGGCACATATTTTTTGGTGGCTGACTAAATACTTTTTTGCCCCACTGTATAGACACAAATATCCCTGAAAGTGCTTCTGTGACTAGTAGTCCGTGAATGTGGGTTTTGGCAGGCTGCTGCTCTCTCATCAGTACTGCGGAACGTACAGACCTACTCTCATCCGTTCTGCGACCCACAGTTAGCACATTGTGGGGGAGGGGAAATTGTCTCTTCCTTCCGCAAGTCGGTAAGAAGTTATTAGTAGATTTTTTGAGGATCAGGCGTTCCACTCAATGAATGTTCAGGGGATCGACTGCAGTGGAGCCCAAGCCACCTCAGGCTGGGATCGTCATTCACGGAGGTCCAACCTACTTTAAAACGTTTGCACCATTCAAATGTTTAATTTGTCCATGACCCTGATCAAGTGGTTGATAAGAATGAAAGAAAGGATGTTAAACATCTAAAAGTCTTAAGGTGCTCTGTGTTACGTGTTCGTATTTGTTTACATCCCTGGATTATACGTGACTAGCATCCCTTGTGTTTTGTTTCTCTTCAGGTTCAAACAAAGGTGACCTCTGACTCACCAAACATATGACTGGGCATCGTTTTGGGGCAACGTGTCACACCAGCTGTTTCTGGTAAACATTCTGTTTCCAGTTTGCTCCAGCCTGTGTGTGTGTGTGTGTGTGTGTGTGTGTGTACGCGCGCGTGCGCCTGTGTGAGGGTCTGATTCATTACACCAGAATAAAAAGTACTGACTAGTAATGCTTCACACATCTGCTGGTGTGTGTGTTTACCAAAATCTGTCATTATATGCTATAATAACAACAACAAAACAGGCTTTAAACTATTGGGGGAAAATTATTTGGTTTTTTTTAACATTATTGATACTTCCTAAGATACATTATTCCTACATACATTATTACTATAAAGATTATTAAAATAAATTTAGTGTAAAGAAGTTTATTTATTGAACAAATACTTCAACATTAAAACAATTCATTTAGATCAAGAAAGAAAGATGGGTATTGTGAGAATGTTTTACTTACAAACAACCTTAATTTAACACCAATTTAAATTTAAGAAAATTAGTGAATATTTCTGTGTTTAAATCTTTATTCCATGTTTATGTATGGTCAAATAAAATTTTTAATTAACAAAATCAAATATTTTGTTTAGAAAGGTAAAACAAAAATATTTATTTAACTTAAAAGGAAGCAAATGTGAATAGGATTGCACAGAGTAAGTATGAATTGTACAACTGCACAACAGTTCCACCAACACCGTTTATTATCAAAAGATTATGATGTGTTTCTTTATTTAACCAGTTAATTTGGCTCCACCCACAAATATCCCTGAAGTGCTTCTGTGACTAGTAGTCTGTGAATGTGGGTTTTGGCAGGAAGCTGCTCTCTCATCAGTACTACGGAACGTACAGACCTACTCTCATCTGTTCTGCGACCCACAGTTAGTAGTGGAACCCCTGGGATGCCGAGTGGTACATATACTTAAACGTCACAGTAGTGTTATGTCCTCCAACACCACTCACTGAATGCCTCTCGTTCATTCTAATTACTCAGTTGTAACTAACTTGTATAATTGATGTTATATAATACAACATTATATTTAAAAGGCTAATACAAAAAAAACATTCAGGTAAGTCATAGGACCAGCACTGGTTTGGATAACAGAATCCTATTTTGTATGATATTGCTTACCTCCCAGTTCTTTAACGTTTAAGATGGCGTTCTGGAACGGCACTGCTTTAATGCTAAATCCTGCAAACGAAATAAAAATCATCACACACACACACACACACACACACACACACACACACACACACACACACACACACAAAAAATCAAAATCAAAATCACACAGGTTTTCTTTCAATACAAAATCTAGTGCAATTCTCTGCGATGTGATTGTGCGTGAAGAGAAGATAATGGCATTACTGGGAAGGACTTCGTAAAATAGTATTGAAAATAAAAACATGAATTAACATGAGTGCATAAACTGCAGCAAAACACTCGTTTTAATCATGTCTTGATGTTAACTATATCATACGTTTTGTATTGCGATATAAAGAGTTAAACTGCTAGATATATATTTACTAATAAACTGTCAGAAAAGCAAATGATAACAGGGTTACTAAAGTTCATTCTCCATCACACATCACAAACTGTGCAAAACTGTAAGACAGTAAAATAGCTTAAAAAACATCATTCTGGCAACCATTACAGTTCCCCAATTCCTTTGAAAAAAGTCTGCTAAAATGTCTGTGCGTCCGGGAAGGTGATTTAATCTGTGGTGTGCGCGCGTGTGTGTGTGTGTGTGTGTGTGTGTGTGTGTGTGTGTGTGCGTGTTGACCTGTGGTAGGTACGATATTGTCTGTGGCTTCACTGCACAGTCTCGACAGCAAGCTGGTCTTTCCAGAACCCGTAAGCCCGATACACACTACATCATACTCTGGTCTGGGAGGAGGCGGACCTTTACAGCACAGAGTTCTGAAACACTGAGAGAGAGAGAGAGAGAGAGAAGAATAGAAAATTAATGGAAAACATTTATTCTGACAGGGCCATTTATCTGTGTAAACTTTAGCAGGTGGAACTAAGCTGAGGGGCATCAAAATAAATGTGTGTGTGTGTGCGTGCGCGCGGGTGAAAGCCTAAGGGGAAGGGGGGAAGGGGGGGTGGGGGGTGGGCGGGGAGAGGGAGTCTGGGTGCTTAAAGCTCTGAAAGAAAGAAAAAGAACTGAGCAGTTGTCAACCAAACTCAAAATATCAAGAATGCAAAAAGAAAAAAAGAATAAGTATTATGTTTATTGTGTATAAAAAAATTCTAATGGTTTGCCTTTAAATGACAATTTGCACAAAAAAAACAAGAACATTAAAAAAAAACATGTTTTGGTTTTTAGATATTTTGTTGTTTTGGCGGAGACTCTGCAGCTGTTTTGTTTCATGAAACACCTCCAGATTGCTGTTATTTTGTGGTGTCTGTTCGTTAGCGTAATAACGTACACTAAAGCAAGCCGGATCACATGCTGGTATCGGAGCACTGTTTATGGGTGTAATTAACCTAGTAGAATACCAGACCCCTAACCCAATACCGGAAACATCATCCCTGATACCTTCAAACCTATAACAGTACCTGAAACTCATACTTGAGAAAGTACACCTGATACATGATACTCGATATGGCATAACTCATACCCCAAACCTGATGCCCTGAACCAGAGTAGGCTACAGTACTGTACTTATACATACAGTTCCAGTTAAAAGTTTCAAAACACCTTCTTATTCAACACTTTTTATTTAATGATTTATTTTCTACATTCTAGAACAATACTGGAGATTTTGAAACTATGAAAAGCGCATATGACATTAGGTAATTGAGTAGCAATAATAATCAGTTATTTTGAGACACGATGGTCAGCTGTTCTGGAATAGTTTTTGCAAGAACAGTATTGTCAAGTGTGTTTGCAAAACCCATCAAGCTCCATGATGAAACTGCCTCAGATTAGAGTCGTTATGAAGCTTTACAGAGCATAAGTAGCAGATACATCTCAATATCAAAGGAGATTATTGCGTATTTTTTGACGCCTTTATCATTGTGTTACAGTGTAGAGAGAAATAAAAATCAGGAACGACCATGGACTTAGAAAGGGTGTACTTTGGACTGGTTCTGTACATCTACTCAGTGCGGGGTCTATAGACTGTGCTTCATGTGCATGCATCACATATACATACTTGCGGGCCTATGTACTGTATATGGCTCTCAACTTGAAATGAAAATAGGTGTGAAGCCAAACTACAAAATTCTGCAGCAAAGTACAGAAATCCTTTTTAGCCATTCAGAAGAAAAACAGAAATACCCAGATAAAAAATATTTTATATTATCAAACTATCAAATTTGCCTACTGATAAGGATGCCTACAGTATATAGTCCCCAATACCTTATAAACCCCCATGTCCAATACGCTTATACATTAGACCTTATACCTTGTAGATCAATGCATCTCTCCCAAAAACCACAACACATCCCAGGATGTAGTCATTTCACATGCTACCACAACAAAACTGCTGGAAGAAAAATAATTCCTCTGCACACAGCAGCACGCTTCCACTAACCTCTAATCACACCACACTGTCCAAGATTATGTCATGATGAAGCAAAGTATTTAAGGAACAGGCACTTTAAGGCTGTACCAATGAGGCAGATCAAACATAATGCAACAGAAACAAAGATCAAAGCTCATAGAGAACCTGCTATTGAAGTTTGTGTGTGTGTGTGTGTGTGTGTGTGTGTGTGTGTGTGTGTGTGATCATACACAGGTCACCGACCGGACTGGAACTGGAAAGACAGATTTATCATGGCTGGGCCTCTTTCCCGTAAGAGACGTGTGTTTGTGAATGATATGGAGAGTTCAGCTAGAAAACTTTTACACTGTAGGACAAGAGTAATCAATGAAAGAGAG
The DNA here is from genome assembly GCA_030014305.1 of Clarias laeviceps. Classification (NCBI taxonomy): domain Eukaryota; kingdom Metazoa; phylum Chordata; class Actinopteri; order Siluriformes; family Clariidae; genus Clarias; species Clarias laeviceps. The sequence goes on from JAQMYJ010000009.1 coordinate 26,065,812, forward strand.
AGAGAGAGAAAAAAATCATTTTCATTAGTAAAAGTAAAAAAATAAACAATGACTGAATATGGGCACAGGTAGAACTGAGCATGACATTAAAAGTGACATTACTGATGCTTTTCAGACTTTTTCTAAACGTGACAAAGCATTTGAATGAAAAAAAGAGTTTGAACTGTGTCACATTGTTAGATACCAATATAGAAATTAATTTTAGAGCTATATTATTAACCACACTGGATTCTAACAATGTGCGCCAGAAAAGAAAGAAGAAAAAAAAAACAAATGAAAGGAAAAAAATCAAGAAAGAAAATTTAATTAGTAATTTCTTAAGAAAAAAAATAAAAATAGTAACCAAGAAAAAAAGAAAAAAATAGTTAAAAAGATTGTCAACAGTATAGAAAGAATGAAAGAAAAAAAGGACAAGAGAACTACAGTTTTAATTTCAAAACAATGTTAAGCTTTATCAGAGAATTGACCGAGAGAATGATAATATATCCTGCGATAGACACCGCCTCAATAAAAAAGGTTTAATAGGATGGTTGATAATAAGCAATGCATTAGGAGACCACCAGTGTGTCTCAATTCAGAGCAGCTTGAAAGTGAGCAACAGTATACACTTCATGGCCAAACCTTTCCCCGATCTTAAGAGCCGAGGAAGAGACCGGAAGGGATAACGATGGCGGATGCCAGACACGAGCACATTAAAAAATAAGAAGTTACATGAAGCAATATCTTAACCTTCGCATTTCAGTTTGGCGTTCGTGGTCAATGCAGTCAGGGGAGACAACATACTCTACAGTCCCCGAAGTAAGACACACCCAGCAACAGGAGCAGTGTGGAACATGAGGCAGAAAACAAGCGCAGAAAAGCGAGGAAGAAATTTTCTATTAAAAAAAGCAAGGTAAGCCCGTCAGTGTGTCAGGTCTTTGTGCTCTGGCTGAGATCAGAGGAGAGCTGTGTGTAAACAGTGTAGGAGAACAGTTCTAACAAAAAAACAACAACAGGAATATAAACAAATTTTACATTTCACTTAAAGCATGGTATTTACATGTTAAAGAGTTCATATATCGAATATTTTTATATCAGTATACCAGGTCAGTATACAAGGTGAGGTTATTGTTTTCTTTATTTAATGTGATTTAAGCTAAAAACATTGTACTATCCTTATTTATTTTTATTTAAAGTGAATACATCTCCATCCTTACGTGCCTCAATAAAAAAAAGAAGTGGTTTCATTGAACAGTTTCCTCCTGCTATTTATTAAAAATATATAACTTTGAAATAACTCATTAAGCATCCGAGTGGCGCAGTGGTAAAGTGCTCGCCCTATCATCCGGAGATCGCTGGTTCGAACCCCGGGTGATGCTGTTGCCTCTCACAGCCGGAGGCATAGAGAGAGCTGATTGGCCGAGCTCTCTCAGGGGGGGGGGATGAGAGGTACTTCGCGCTCCCACATTAACGACGGCTCTACAAGCCAGTTAAGGGCGTCTGTGATCTCGCGTAAGCGGAAGGAGCGGATAGCGCAGTTCCTCCGAGCGCCCCCAACGGTGCGTGAGCAAGCAGTTCGAAAGAAAGAAAGAAAGAAGAAAGAAAAAAGAAAGAACTCATTAAATCTGATCAATAGTTATTGACATTCTGACTAATATATATAAAAAAAGTGGCAAAATAATTTTTCACAATATCATCCCACTCTACATTATCACTTCAACACAAAATATTATGAAACCATCAAGTGAAGAAAAGAAAAAAAGTATTTCATAGTTAATGAATTTGCATTAAGATTTAGTAAATCAACAATTTTGAAAAAAAATAAATAAATATATATATATATATGATTGAGTAATTGTAAACAATAAAAAAAGTAAAGAAATAGTTTAAAAACAAACAACAATAAAAGATTTTGGTTATTACATAAAATATTAAAACAAAAGAAATGAAAGGAAATTGGGAGAAAATTAGATTTTATTTTAACTATCAACAAATGTAAAAATTGGAAAGACTGGACTGTAGGTAAGCGTTATTACAGAGCCGTGTGGGAATGTGTCACTGAGTCAGGGTGCTAGCTAGTGATTTGGGGTTTATGATAAGGTTCAAAGCTGAGGTCTGGTGCAGGGGACCAGCTGAAGTATCCACCTGTTAGGAAAGCTGCAGTGAGAAGTGTGAACATCAGAGGGCAGTAACTGGACTTTATGGCACGGGTGTTGATGCAGCCCTTTTACTGGGGCACATGCCCTAGTGTAGATCTGCTCTCCTACTGTGAAATCTAACATTTGCTAAACAATAAATGCTAAAATCTAAACCGTACACCTTGTGCAGCTGCCACATGACTGGCTGCTTGGAATAAGCAAGTGTATAGATGTTCCCTTTGTTATTATCCTGCGAGTTCTCTTATCAAGTTGACCAATCAGACAAGTAACTAATAAGTGCTAATAATCCCAGGGAGCAATCTCAGGGAGCCAAGTCCTCCCTCCCCAACTCAAAAACATCGTACTGTATCTCTTTACGGCGAGTGCAACGAGTAACGAGGTAATGGCCAATAGGTTAACAGGTGTGAAGTTGTGTAAAATTGTAAAGTGCAGAAGGTGAGAGAAATGTTAGGACAGATCAGCTCACAATTAAAAAACACAATAGTTCTTGTTTTAAGTCTGACTGGTGAAAGCCATTGCATGTAATCACACCATTTCCTGTGATTATATCTAAAATATGATAAATCGCTAAAAGGTTTATCCAAAATGCACAATACAAAAACACCAATACCAGTACCAATTTCTCCCTGTTTAACATCTAATGCTTTCATTGAGACTGCAGCCGCCACTGCATCATATATGAACGTAGGGCTGATGTCCCAAATTTTTTCTACATTGTCGTAATTACACCAAGTCTACACGGCACCAAGAAATGACTCATATTGTAAAAGCTCAAACTCAGTGTTACGAGTCACTGACTGATGTCCATGTGCTCTGAGCTCTGAGATTGATTGTCAGCATGATGGTTGTCATGGTTACGATCTTGCAGACAAAATGAAGTTTTTCAATGGAAGTGAAACACTCGCGTAACACACAAGGCTGTCGGAGTAGAAAACCGGAGATAACAAAAAAAGACGAAAGAAAATCTAACTGGATAAAGAAAATGCATAAAGTTGAAATAAAATGATTTATTAATGCTTTTTAGCAGTGAGCTCACACACACACCAGTTTGAAGTTTGAGGAATGTGGAGTGAAATCAGCAACAAGACGGCACTGCCCTCTACTGACTGTATGAAGTAAATGATGCTTTCAAATTACATTATAGCTACAGCTATAACATTATAACACGCTCTTTAAACACGCACAGACTTGTGGGTAATAATAACTCTGGACTGTGAGTAGTCAAAAGGTGTTGTTAACACCTTTTATATGCTCTGTAAGGAGACTTTTAACATGTTTTCAAGGTGTCTCCAGTATCAGTGCTTTGCCAGAATCACAGGAAACAAAAGAAACTGTACTGACGGAAGTAATAATAATAATAAAAATTTGAGTGTTAGCATTGTTAAAAGAAAGTAGCAAAAACAAAAAATATATACTTTACAAAAAAAATTATAAACAAAAGAATAAAGAGGGAAAATCTATATACTAAAAGGGAAAGAAATGCAATACAGAACACGATGACCTAAAGAATTTTTCACAAGAGCCCTTTCCGGGTCTGTTTTTCTGACAGGAAGTACGTTTAAGGAAACGAGGGACTTTTTCCGGAAGTGTAAATGAAACAATGAGGCAGAATAAACACAATGAAACACTGAGGAGCTTATTACAGCAGCGATGCACAGTTTACTAAAATAATTTACAATCTCACCACCAGGTGGCGCCAGAAATAAAGGTTTTGTTTCTTATTTCGGCGCTCTCCAAAACAGTACATCTACTTATTTTTTAACAATTTTTTAAAAATCCTGTTTATTGCGTGAATATACTGTTACTGCATAAACAATAGGAAGTGCTGTTATACAATGTACAAATCCGATATTAAGCACTGACAGGTGTTGTACTGCCTGGTCAAAAAAAAAGAAAAAGACAATTATTTTGGCGAATTTGGCAAAAAATCTGCAGTAAAAACCAGAGCCATGTTTAATTAGTAAAAGCAACAGCATTTCCATACACACACAATGTGATACCCCATTCCACTGAGATGAATTTGTAAATCCTTCACCAGTGCAGTTTTTCTCTTAATCTTTTTTGCATGTGATTGATGTCTTCATGCAACTGTAAATGTATGTTAATTTCGACCAGGCTACACGAATATTATTCCTCTTCACTTGGAGAGAACAAGGGGCGGAGCTTTGCATCTGTACGCTCTGGCCGCAGTATACCTTTGTATGCGAGAGGTATGTATGCAGCCAGGACTATGGAACTATGTCCCATACCTCCAATGTCTATAGGTGGGCGTCTATTCATTAACGGGGCAATATGAGGTCGTCATCACATTGTTACCACTTTGGTGATAATTTGTAATAGATACATACTGTAGCATACCGTCACTACTGACTATGTCAATAGTTGTGTCAGTAACGACGGTATGGTTATACTATAAACTTGGTATAATCATGTCGTGGGCTTGGTATAATCATGTCGTTATTGTATCGTGTCAAAATGTGTTGCGGAGTGGTTTTATGTCATTAAAACCGATTTTAAATCGGGAGATGTTGGGAGAGGTCAGTAGCCAATTCAACTAATGGGGTATGAGGAGACCTCTCAGGGTTGGGACTAAACAGCTGTATGTCCATAAGGAAACAACTTTTGAGTCTCATCAGAAAAAAAACTTTTTTTTAAGTGAGCATAAATATGTCATGTGGTCTGATGAATCCAGATTGAGACCAGAACAATGGTCGTGTCAGGGTAAGAAGGGAAGTACATGAAGCGATGCACCCATCATGCATAGTGTCCACTATACAAGCCTCTGGAGATAGTGTTATGATCTGCGATTGCTTCAGTTCTCAGGTCTAGGCTCAGCATCGTTATGTGGCAATAAAATGAAGTCAGCAGACGACCTGAATGACCAAGTTATCACATCTATCGAGCTTTTCTAGGATTCAGAGTGTGAAACAGTGGTTCTGGAAGCATGAGTAATCATTGTCACACATGGACTGGACACTATATTGTGTGCTGCAAAGGCGACTGAATAAAAGATTAGTGTGTGCATCTGTTTTCTGGCCAGGCAGTGTATTTATACACATGAGCCACTCTTCCTGTTTTTCTTTTTTGATTAAAAAGGACAAAACTGAAAACTGCTCTTTTTGTTACACTCTGAAAGTTTGCAGTTCTGAAAGCATCACCTAAACATTAAATTGATCTACTTTCTCACACACAGGAAATAAAAATGATACACAAAAAGAAGTCTAAATACAGAGCTGTGACTTTTTTTCCTCCATCTCCACCTATACCAGTTTGACCAAAACATCATGAAAGGAAGGAATTTGATAAGAAGGCTAAGGACATAGTTTATTTGACCTGGAAAACCTCCTTTCCGTATATTAAAAAAAGAAAAAAATTTTTTTAAAGGAAATACATGTCTGTGAGATTGCTTCCTTTCCATAACATCGGAAACAGGGTTTGTTTTGTTTCATTAGCTTTTTTTCAAGACGGAAAAAGGAAAATATTATTCTACTGACGGAGCTTACACAATTCAAAAATTTCTTACCAAAATAATCTGAGGGTTACAGATTTTTACTCTGATCAGCTTCACGGGGAGACTTAATTTTTTTTTTACAGAAGAATTCACAATAGTGTGTTAGTGTGTCACTTATTTATAGAAACCTAAATATAATTTTGGATCCTAATCCTGGCTCTCTTTCAGCTCTTTTATTGGCAAGCAGGTCTCATTTCCTTCTTTCTGTACGGTCGACTTGACACTTGGGAAAACCGTTTCATCTTCCTGAGCATAAACAACTAAATATAATTCGCTTCTATGATGTTAAATTCAATACAAAACATACTGAAATGTATATTTTAGAGACAAACTGGTCCTTTAGGATCTGTGGCTGTTACTGCTGGATGTATAAGGATACATGGATGTTTAATTTTTTTTTTTAGAGGCCATCATGGAAGCTCGTGGACCATGTGAAACCCCACAGAACGTCGGGCAGTCATTGACAGTGGCTCACGATGCCCTACACAAATGGTATGTGTCTCACCATGAGTCTCACCATGAGTCAAACCACATAAGTAAGATAGGGGTGGTCTGAACATTTACACAGACAGAAAGCAAGTTTGTCTTTACCTTGCCCAAACATTACAGCCTAGAAATAACGGGTTTTGTACATTAAATCCTAAAGATGACTTCCCAGATAAGACTTTGTTGATTATAAAATACAGATGCCCCTCTACATAGATGATTAGGTGAACAAATTGTAAACTGAAAATGCACGTAATAACTAAATTACTAAAAATCACATGCTCAGGATGTTTACGTTGAGCCTACAGTGAGAGTATCACATTGGATATCGCTATAGCCTGGAAAAAGAGCAATATTCTGAATCTGAAGTATGGTTTCTAATAGAGATGTAAATCGTAAGTAGACTGTCGATTCAGATGTTAATCGATTCAAATAGCACTTATGTTTAATGTCTGATTTGTGTCAACTAGCTATATTCTTTACACTTTTTAAAAAATCCAAAACTAATAAAAAGTATCTAATAAAAACTGAAATCCTGTGTAACCTCTGTTATATGTTCAAATGTCATGTCTTGTACAAAACCATAATCTACACTTCCTGCCAATCTTCTGCTTCACACTCCAGTCCAGTAGGTAGCGTTATTGCACCAACTGCACATAAACTCAAAAGAAGCAGCAGTGATGCGCTCTTGCAAAAAACAAAGTACTTTGCAGAAAATGGAAACTATTTGTATTTTCTGCAAAAGCTTTGTTGAAGGGAATTTGTCCATTTTAGATAAAACCAACCACTTAAGGTTTGATTAAATGTAAATTTTTTGGGTTTATCTAAATAATTGAAAATGTGTGAACCGATTCAACAAATCAAAAACTGACCCCTCCATTCATTCAATAAAATCGACTAACAAAAGATTAAATCGCACATCTCTAATTTCGAATGAATACATATAGGTTGATCTTAAGGCCGTAAAGTCAAGTCGTCATGACTCGGAGACTGTCCGCATATTTTTTTTAGCGAAGTGAAAAATTATGACATTAGAATTCAGCCAAAATTCATTCGTTTACTATGTACACCCCAAATTCAGTGACGGTGCACTCAGCGTGAGATTTTCATCGTGCACACATGATACAGTATAGTAAGGAAAATCAACAACCAATCCTAACAATAATTCCTTGGACCTGAAATAATTTCCTGGGATGATGTCATAGAGATCACCCTCATCTCCAAATAGTGTTTCTAGCTAGTACAGTTAGCTTGAACTGCTAATCTGCTAACAGCTAATATGAAGCCTTCCAGAACATGTAAGTCAATCACATTTTTACACTCTTCCCATTAGACCATTTTCGCATTTGTATGAAAAATCGAAAGACAGGCTCTACAACCAATTATGGGCGTCCGTGAGCTCACAAAACAGAAAGGAGCGTATAGCGCTGTCCTCAGAGTGTGTTAAGCAAGCAGTTCGAAAAGATGTGTTCAGCTGGTTTCACGTGGTTCAGAGGAATCACGTAATAGTCTTCAGTGATTCCTGACTGATAGTTAAGGCTGGGCGATACAGCTTAAAAAAATTATCACGATATAATGTTTCATATCATTCGGTATTGATAATTATTGAATATTTTTTAACAATCCATTTGTAAATGAAGAAGTAGAAAAAGTTTTTTAATTTTGCCACTTTATTTTAATTCACCAACATTACTAAGGCAAATAGTTTTAATAGTCAAAAACAAAAAAACAAAAATACTGTAACTTGTTTATGTCTTATAATAAAATAAAAGTGTCAAAGAGTCTCTTCAATAAAATGTTAGTGGGTGCAATGGTGAAGTGTAACTGCTGAACAACCAACTTTGAGGTAGATCAACATCTGTAAAATGTAAATAACGACACAGTAAACCTCAAACTCTGTAAAGAAAACAAATTATGATAATCAAATCTGAGCTTTCAAGTGGAGGAACCAACCATCATTATTCACAAATTGTGAGCAAGAAAGACAAGTTGGTTCACTCTCTCTGGTTTATTGCTGGCCGATTACATGTGACTACATTATCCCCTATACTAAAAATTCTTTGTGAGGGAGTGCTGGTGGATGGGATGCACAAGTACTTTTTTGCAAGCTTGATCACTCTTGGGAAGTTGGTCATCATCCATAATTTCAGCTAGTGCCCGTGTTTTAATGGCTTCTACCTTGTCTGACTTGATGTACTGATCTTTGAATCTTGGATCTACTGATGTTGCCATGTCGAGTAGGTCATCAGTGCATATTTTTCATCACGGTATGCCATGATTTTGGTTTTAAAGTCTTTTGTGAGTTGAGTGTCCTGTTCACTAGAACACAGTAGTTTTGTTCTCAGCAGCTGGAGAACAGGCTTCATATATGACACAGTAACATATGACTCCCCAGAAAGAGAATCTCTGAACTCCAGTAAGGGACTCAGTGCTTCATGCACAGATTCTAAGACATCAGTGTCCTGTCAGGTAGGAACCAGGTGTCGGGTGCTTCTGTCCAAAGCCAGGACTTCAGCAATGGCCTTCTGTTGTTCCAGCACCCTTGCAACCATTTTCTGGCATGAGCCCCACCTGGTGGGTGACTCCGTGACAAGCTGATGTTTGGGGAGATTAAATTTTTCCTGAGCTGCTGCTAGATCTCTCTTTTTCTTCCACGAATAAGAAAATGCTGCAACCACTCTCTTACATACACTAACAGCCCTTTCAACTCTTTTGTCCTTCC
>JAQMYJ010000009.1:26074768-26087736 GCA_030014305.1 Clarias laeviceps
TGTTGTTCCAGCACCCTTGCAACCATTTTCTGGCGTGAGCCCCACCTGGTGGGTGACTCCGTGACAAGCTGATGTTTGGGGAGATAAAATTTTTCCTGAGCTGCTGCTAGATCTCTCTTTTTCTTCCACGAATAAGAAAATGCTGCAACCACTCTCTTACACACACTAACAGCCCTTTGAACTCTTTTCTCCTTCTCATGCTGCCACTGAAAAAAAAAGAAAAAGAAAAGAAAGATGTGAGGTATAAGCAACTTAAATATACACACTGTAATACATCCACAAAATACAAACAAATCAAATTTTTTGGGGAAAAATAAATATGAAAGAGTAAAACAAGAGTAACACAAAAATATTATGTTTTTATATTTTTATATAATGATTACAAGCCTGCAAAGAGTGCAAAATTAATTGTCTATTTGTTTTAACTGTGTATTTCTAGCTAATTTTATATTCATATTAATGTTCATACAAACGCATCCATGATTGTGCTACTATTTAATTTAACTCTACTCACCTATAGCTGAGTGTAAGCGGTGGCCAAAACACTGCAACCGAGTCCAGTTGTTGAGTGAAGTGGCTCTCACTAAATTCGCCACGCTGTCAGTCGTGATGCTCACTTGGTTGCTTTCATTCAGAGCTCATGAGAGCAGCGCATCCGCCAGGTTTTGCTCAATAAATTCACCCGTGTGGTCTTCGAGAAAATATGCGGTTTACAAGCATTTACACTTCAGATTCCAGTTTTTTTACAATGAAATGTACACTTACTGTACGCTGATGTACGGGTCCACATGTGCGGCTAGTCCAAATGTCTGCGGTCGTAGCAAAATATGAGACGGTGGACAGCTCGCTCTCCACTGCTCTCCTACACTCCGAATAAAGTGCTGGAATTTTAGTCTTTGTAAAATACTTGTGCCCGGGACAACGTAGTGGGGATCAACCACAGTAAGAAGTCTTTTGAAGCCTGACTTTTCTACCACACTAAGTGGTAGCATTTCTTTGGCAATGTAGAACACGACCGCTTGGGTTAGATCATTGTATCGCTTGGAGAGCTTGCAGAGCTTACACAACATTGTTCTGGTATTGGTCAGAAGAAAAGAAACCAATAAACTCCCACACTGGCGAGCTGATATGTCCTTTTTTATTTACAATCTCCTCACTGCTGCTAGGCACGGCACTCATTTTTCTCATGTTATTCTGCCCCGGGGTGGCGATGACGCAACCCAACCCTAGGGCAACACAGCGTGGCCGTGTAAGTTTATTGGCTGTTGCTTGTCACTCGTAGCACGCTCATTCATCGGAACATCTGATAGGCTGTTGAGATTCAGGCAAGGTGCATGCTCAGCTAGCTGCATTTTAGAAAACTATAGCGCTTCATACCAAATATTTTTTTAGCGTTATCGACAATGGTGTACCGTCAATAAATAGCGATATTGTTTTATCGCCCAGCCCTACTGGTAGTAGCTTTGTTGTGGGATCTTACTTCACGACCTAGTGATGGGTGGGAATTGTATCCAGGTCCACCCCCCCGCTCCCACACACACACACAAAAAAAATTTATAAATAAAATTAATTATAAAATATACATGGCTTAGAATTTAAAGAAATAATCAGTAACAATTATAAACTACTCAAATGCATTATAATTAGGATAAGCATGTAAAATATTACATGTTGATTATTCTATTTTAGAATTTTCAAGATTTTAACTTCTCAAATGTCAGTGTCCACATTTTAATTTGAAGTCAGAAAAAGATCCTGATTTGCCTGAATCTCAGGATTTAGATTTAATAGATTTTGATGTATCTCAAATGTAACATATTATCGAAATTGATCATATATTATCGCTCTTAAAATTTGCACTTCTCAATTTCTAATCTCAATTGTCTTATTTGATCAATTTACTGTTACTTACTAGTTAAAGTAATAATCTCAAAATTCTAACATAACTTTAATATTTCACTTTCTTCAGGTCCATCCAGGACTTGAAAAGCATTTATCATGTTGGAACTCTTAACGGGTTCAATTAATACAATATTAGATAGATAAGAACTTCTATTTTAAAAAATTTTGAAATTAGAGCCACTAAACAACAGAAAAAAAACTACACGCTTCTAAGAATATATTCTGTTAGCAAATGTGTACACATAAAATTGTGTAAGTGTTCTAATCTACTTTTTTTTTTTTTGCATGTCCTATTGGCACTGTGGGCATTTCCACTGGGACGTTCGCCAGATTAGTTCGATCCAACAACAGGAAGGTCCTGAAACGGTGACTGACGGCACAGAGGGGGATTTGTAGGAAGCCCTGATTCCCTTAATACGCAAAAGACAATGTTCACACTAAAGAATGAACCGATTCCATTCATTCACACAGCGTGAGCAGGAAAGGTGGTGATTATCGCTGTCTGTGTGCCATCCAGCACGACATCATGTGCCAAGATTACAGGCTGAGGCTCAAATCACCAGAGCGCCTTTGAGACAAACAACACTGATGGCTGCAGTACAGAGAGAAAATAACAGCGACGGCTCAAACACTCTGACTGTCACACTGCCAAACAGACGGAAAATCACAGAGGCCGTGTGGCGTACACGCTGAGATTTCACATACCAAACAAATTAAAATTTTAAACTGCATAAAGGAGGTTCCTTTAAAATAAACTTTTTATTATTATTAAAACATTAATTGGTGTTAAAACTGTTTTTATTTATTCAGTGTTTTGAATTTATCCGTTTGTGTTTGATACATGTTTTTATTATGCAATCATATTAACCCACATCCAGTACAAAATACACTCACTGTCACTGCATTTCATAGTGTCCTGACAAACACTCAACATATGTTGCGCTGGAACAGAAAAACGATAAGTGATGAGATCGCATCAGAGCTGCCAATACTGAAAGTCAAATAAACACCTACTGACCAATCAGAATCCAGAATTCAACAGTACAAAAACGTTTTTAGGTCACACAGGATTAAGAGTGGACGATGCACAAAATGACAGGACATCTCCATAAACACAATCCAGCAGGACAACATTTCATCCACCAGAATGTCAGAGGCAGAGGATAATCAGTAACACATTAACACTGCAGCAGGATGTAATACAAGAGCTGAGTGTGGTCATGTTGGTTTATAATTTAGACAACACTGGAAGTGTGCAGTTTGCTCCTTTAGAGATTCTCTACATATCCAGTATACAGCTGGTGGAGTTTCCCTGGGCCTAATTTATTGAGCTGGATATAAAAGGATTTATTCATAAATCCGTTAAATTCATTCCAATAAACGAATTTGTGTCCTACTTATGCTCCCAAGTATGTGTACAAATTAGAGCTGGGTAAAAAATGGAAATACAACTAAGTTATGGATCGCGATTCTTGTGTGTTCCAATTCATGTATTGGCAAATTTCTCCAAAATTTATTTTTCAAATGATTTATCACGTTAATAATATATATGCACTGGTCGTGACAAGAATTGGCTGGTTTTCAGCTTGATGAGCCATGACTGATCACACTGGATATATCTGAGCTGTTATATCCGAGTGCTGCAACAGAATTTTTATGGCGTTACATTACAAAAATTTACACGTGTTAAAAAGCCTCTAATCAGCCTTTTTTCCCTAAACTCTTATTACACAAACTTACAGCAGTCTCAAAACACCACTAGCACTGATTAGTCTCAAAACACCCATTAGAAAGATGTGCGCCCGCGTGCTCACAACTGCTCAAGAAGCGCTTAAGATTTTTGGGCCATCTGAGGCGATATTTAAAGTTTCTTTATAATCCTACAGGTGGCGCTCTAACCTATTCACACACTGGCATCCCATGTGGCAGCAGTGGATCACTTGCTACTAAGTTTGTTTAGAAATAATAATTATGGCGGATGACAGAGATACACGGTGCTCAGTAAAAATGTAACTTTTTGTTTAATTTAATTTAAAGTTAAATGTTAAACCTTTGTAGTTGAAATTAGTTTGTATTGTTTAGATGCTGCACTTATATTGAAAGCGCTACATTTAATTACTCGTGTTCAATTGAGTTGTGTAACTGGTGAATCAAGCTAAGGAATAACACTTTAGATTTATAACAACTTTATTTTTAAGGTTTAAGGTCCTGTAATTATAACAAAATTCGGCAAACCATGAGGGGCAAAAAAACAAAAACATAATTATAATAATATAATAACTGAAAATTATTGTGATATATATGTGAAAAATTAGCTAAAGTGTCCAAGCAATCATATTTACTGTCATATATGAGACCACATCACCCAGCACTTGAGGCATTTAAACCTCATCAACTCCAAACCGCATAATATGCATGGATTACTGTGTACAATGTTCAGCTGATGCACTTATCCACAGCGATTTATAGAAGTAATCTGGAGTTTCTATGAAAAACACTCATGCTCGTTCCTGAGATCAGGGACTAAGAGCACCAACAAAGGCATTTACTAAAAAAAACTGTCAGTTTATCATATTGGTGGTAAACTAAAAATGTGGAAAAATAAAAGGGGAGCCAATACAGTCACACAAATAAATCTAATTCTTCAATTATGACGCTTAGGCTGTCATGAACCTAAGCCATAAACAAACACCGTAACTGACGGAAGATTAAATACAGGCTTATTATTATTATTATTATTTAAATAGTACTATAAATAGTAATAACTTTCATAACTTCTGATTTTCAGCCTTTACCCTGATGAATAAATTTGTGTCCCCACCTGTCTGAGTGGGTTAACCTTTTATGGAGAGAGTGTGCTATACATAGGACTCAACAATGAAGAGACGTTGCACAGCATACGCTCCCATGAGTTTTTCCAGACGTTACCAAGCCGTATTTGTTTGAGGTAGCCTTATAGCATATGATTTTGGATTTGTTATTCTGGTTACAGATTTTTTGCTTGCCCTAGCAGGGATCTACAGTAACTTTTTTTATTGGGAGCATTTGTGCTCCTAAGTAAAAAAAAAAAATTTTAAAAAAAGGAGCGGGGGAGGGGGGGGCACAGTCAAAAATTTGGGAGCACAGAGGTAGAGGAAGTTTTTTGTTTCCCTTAAACGATGCAATATTAATGTGACATAACATACACAAGTGTGGAGTGCATGAGAAAAGAGAATTCAGAAACAGTGTGTGACAGTTTACCTCCAGATAAACATTTAATATCATGCGTAATTTAATATGCACAAATAATGTACATATGTGGATGTAGTGCTCAAATATATTTAAAAAGGACAATTCACCAAGAAATAAAAATTGCCATCATTCACCCACCTTAATGTTGTTATATAACCAGAATATTAAAATAACTTCAAGTGTGTTCTAAAGGTAAAAGACTTATTGTATTGGAATGACAAAAGGGTGAGCAAATGATGATAAATTTTTGTGTGAACTGTCTTTTTAAAATCTCTAAATTGACATCTACACAGCTGAACACAGTTAATGTGCCACACAGTGAACTGCAATCAGATGGTGCATATTTCAGCTGGCCAGGCTTTGTAGTGTGGTCTTCTTGAACGTTTACTTGAAGACAGCAACTTGTCTGCGCATTTGCTCATCATACCTCTCCAGAGAAGGTCCCTTAGTTCTGATTCTAATAGGATCCACATACGCTATCTCACACTCTGTATTGGAGACGTCTGTATCCCCGCCAACAAGAACGGAGAGGTAACGTGTATATTTATCTGTAATGGTTTGAGTGTCCCTGATGTCTTCAGCAATCTGGGCTTTCATACTTAGGATTGATATCCAAAGAGTTTTTCTTTTGAATCAAAAGTAATGGCCCATATTTCGTTAACGGGATATCCTCTTTCGCCATTAGATACGTGGTGTTGAATTAGATTTTTTACATGTCGGAGAGCTTCTGCGTTTGTAAGGCTTATTTGCCTGTTATCGGTCGCCTGAATTTTGGATTATTATTGAGGGTTATTAAGTTGCGACCTGTTAATGAATATGTTCCTGCAGCGTAAATGAACTTCTCGCTTGAAGTGTGAACCTGCACCCGTTTCTTTGCAGTAATTGCATAGCATAACATTTTTATCTCGTCCGTATTGCAGCCATGGAAAAGCATCAATCCATTAATTTCAGAACCTATACTGCTTACCTACATTGTTTCTTACAAAGAACAACAGCACCAGCTTGTTCTTGTTCGCCTTGTCCTTTTTCTTCTTCTTTTTCGAAACTACTGTTCTGCCTCATTTGAGACAGAAATCTTAAAAGTAAAATTTTATGCTCTTCCTCCCAACAGAAGAAGATAACTTTAATCCAACGCTGTAGTCGTCGCAGATTAAACTTTTTCGCGCCTAGAACAAAAAAGCAAATAAAATCGCAATGCGAAACTCCACTGTTGATGGGTAACACACGTATACAAGGGTGTTTGGGAGTTGTAGTTTTTAGCTTCGATCGAGTCAGTCGCACAAGTGCGCCTAAATATAGTTTAATGGTCGCACCCAGTAATTTTTTGTTGCAAGTGCAACTGAAATGCTTGCACTGTAGAGCCCTGTCTAGTATCTTGTGATTCAGAGATGCACTGACCCCTGGCTATTTCTCGACTACGATTACAATTTGCCCGTGTTTGATTTGCTGTTTACAACTGTATAATAAATCCTTTCTTTCTTACCCATCTGCATGTATGCTTTGTGATATACACAAAATATAAATTGACAATTGAAGGACAGTAGATGGCTAGAATCTGTCTGCTTAACCTCCTTAACCCTCTGAGCTGAAAAAAAGCCTTAAAATAAATTTAAATCAGGATGAGATATCTAGCTGTGCTGTGACCTGACTTCAACACCTTTGAGATGAACTGAAATTGGTGCCTCCTCACTAAAGCTCTTATAGAAGAATGAACAAATTCTCAGAGTCATATTCCAAAATCCAGTGGAAAGTGTTCCAGGATGAAAGTGGGGGAACATGATGAAGTACTGTAGTACATAAAGGTGTGATGGTCAGGTGTTTGGAAGGTGGTGCGCATCATTACTCCATGCAGTCTTAATAGGTATGTAACGAGGTCTGTGGTAATGTCGGTGTGCCGAGCTTTTGTTGAACAATAAGTGAATAAAACATGAGACGCTTTCTCTCTGTCTATCTTTTTTTTTTCAGTTTAACTCCCCCCGCCCCCACTCTCACACAAACACAGACACACACCAGGTACTGTGATTATCAGTTTTCTAACCATTCCCTCTTTTTCATTTTAAACACGTCCAGGTTTGTCTTATCTGAGACTATTATGCCATTTTCTAATTACAAACATTTTTAACAGTCTTGAGTCACACCGTTTCTGAGAAATAAATCCCATTCTCCATCCAAATAATACATCAACACGACTAACAATCATGATGGGAGTCGGCCTGTCATGGCGAGGCCCAATAAATCGCATCGACTGGGAGCTTGTAGATGTAAAGGAAGCGGCTCTTTTGTTTTCCTAATTTGTGACCTATTCCCACCCTGTTCCCACCTTTCACAACAGAGGCCGGTTTTTGAATGACATCCTGTTTGGGCGCATAGACGATCCCTGTTTCCCAGCACGCCCTTGGGTGAGATGACCAAGGCCACAGGGAGTGCTCTCCAATGCAACCTCCTCCACCACCACCCTAACTGAGACCTGATGTCGATATCCTGCTTTATCAAAGCACGGAAGCGGACCGTGTGTGGGATAATATGGTCCCAGTCGCTACTCCTATATAAGCCGGCCTTCCCTTTTTTAGCCTGAAGAGCCATAAATGTCAACTTACAACACATTATAATTAGATCTATCGCAACCGGTGCCATTTTATACCATGGCACTTGGCAATTTACCGCTCTAACATAACTAAGAACAGGACCTAACTTTTTTTTTTTGCATTAAATGCAACAATAAATAGATTATAAAAATCTTACATTGTAATCATGCAAATCTGCTGTGGCGCAAAAGGAATAAAACACCTGCAGAAATGGTATTACGAGAAAATAATCAGCCTCTGAGTAGTTCAACTATATTACACACCATTCAAAAATAAGTATATGATTTTAGCACAAGACATCAGATCATGCAATCATTGTGAATCATAACTTAGCTTCTACTGCAACCTGAAATGGCAGCAGCGATGTAATCCGTCCATTTCCCACACCAAGGCAACTCAAACCAACAAGTTTTAACATAAACAAATAAAAGTTGTGAAACGTTGGAAATCTAGCCTTGGGTTACATGCTGCTTAGGATTTCTTGAACATGGCCAGAGGCGTTATGAAACAAAACCACAAAGGATTCAGAGAAAAAGGGCTCAGGGAAGGTTAGCAGAAGTGAGAGTATCCTTAAAACAAACAATATTTATTTCAATGTAATCTATTATTTTAAATATACTGGTTAGCACACTTCAAAATACTCGGCATGGACACAAAAAGTCACCATTTCATAAGGAACATATTACTGACCTGAATCAAGCAAAGAAAACAGCTAAGGAGATTAGAAATGACTGGAACTGGGTTAAGAACTTTCTAACACATTATTAAAACTTGTAAGGATAGTGCTGAACCCTCACCTTCTGGAAGAAATGAGGTCAGGAAAAAAATGAAAAATCATGAAACACGTAAAAATGCATGAAATGAAAACAAAAAAATGTTTAGTAGAAATCAGACCTATGTTTAATAGTGAAAGTAAGAGCATTTCCTTACATACACACAATGTCGATAAGAACTCACAGGATTGGGACTAAACAGCTGTGTGTCCATAAGAAAACCACTCGTTAGTGAGACTCATCAGAAAAAAAGGTTTCAGTTTGTTTAGGGAGCAGAAAGATTGGACTTTGGGGTGATGGGAAAAGGTCATGTGATCTGATGAGCCCAGATTGAGCCTATTCCAGAGTGATGGGTGTGTCAGGGTAAGACGGGAAGCACATGAAGCGATGCACCCATCATGCATAGTGTCCACTGTACAAGCCTCTGGATGCAGTGTTATGATCTGGGGTTGATCAGTTGCTCAGGTCTAGACTCAGCAACGTTATGTGGAAATAAAATGAAGTCAGCAGACGACCTGAATGTACTGAATGACCAGGTTATCACATCTATGGAGTTTCTCTTCCCTGATAGCATAGGTATATTCCAGAACTCAGAGTGTGAAAGAGAGCACAGGAGCATGAGGAATCATTTTCACACTTGAACTGAACACTACAGTGTGCTAAAGGTGATCAATGAAATCTTGGAGTATGCTGCTTTTTTTTGCCCAGGCAGTGTATATCTACAGTAGATGTAAGTAGCAGTGTTGAAATAAACTAAAAGCAGGCTCAAGTATAAAACAAAACCAGTTATTATTACAGATGGGAAGACTTCTACCAATTGTTACTTTTTAAAATACTCAAAGCCAATTTTTACCACTCCTACCCAATTTTTCCCTACCAGTCCAATTCTTACTAAATTTTACTAAACTATATCTGTGCCTATTTTCACAGGATCCGGGGCCACCTGTTATTGCCTCCAGGCCAATTTCTACTACACTTCGCCCCCTACTGGGTCCATGTCATTTCTTACCACCCATTGACCATTCTTACCACCCTGGGTCAAGATTTACTGCACTCTGCCCAATTTGTTTACTGCACTCTGCCAAAATTGCCCAAAGAAGTCTATTTCTACTGCTCCTGACCGATTTTCACACCCTTTTCACTTTTTACTCTACCCCTTACTTATTGCCACTGGAACTGCAGCCAATATTTACTGCCACCAGGACAATTTTTACTCTCACTTAGGCTTCAAGACACCATTAGTTTCAGGCTCTGCAATACAGTTCCACCAACTGCTCATTTATAACATGTAAGAGGCTCTGACAAAATCTCAGATCTCAAAAGGATATAACTGAAAGTTTGGAGTGCTCAGTTCTTAGCTTTGTTTTACTTTGGCGATTTTTTTGCATGTTTTCACATCCTCTACGGACATACAGACTGTTTGTTGTAGTGCATAATTCACCAGGAGCTCCGTACTACTCAACTGTGTATCAAACGTTATTTAACCAAACAAATTTCGTCCATGAATGAATCAAAGTACAGTCAATTTTGTAAAGAAGTCTGCTCAATCACACTGTATTTGTTTACTAGCGGATCTTGAGCGGACCAATATCATCCTTTGACTGGACACTGTTCCAAATGACAATGATAACTGTACAAGTATCTTACTGTTAATATTTACCTCTGCTGTTAGCTTGTAATATGCAGCCAAAGATTATTTTTAAAATGCTTAGATTTTCCTTGTCTACGGTTTGACCAGGGACAGCTGACACTGATCCATTTTTTAGGAAAAGGTTGGTGGCGAGTCCAGAGTTGTATTGCGCCAAAAAGTGGTTGGAACTCCAGCAGGCTTTTGCTTAAGTTAATCCATGCAGGCAGCTCTTAACTCCTCTGAGCCAGGTAGATGATGTTGTGCAGCCCACAATAGAGCAGCCCCGGTGCCTACTCCTAGCCTTCCTCATGACTGTGGGACAGCTGTGCCATTATCAAGTAAACACAAAATGCCAGCCCTTCGGACATGTTCAGTCTGTTCAGCCATCCCATGGGTGGCGAAATACTCGGGCAGAGGCTGGGTTATTCAAATGAGAGCCGAGACTTACACAGAAACCGTCTCAAAGTCTGAACGGCCCATCTTCACACATTATGTGGGCTGGTAGGCACTAAAAACACCCAAACATCTAAGCCAATATGATCTGCTTCACCAAGCTGACAAGCAGGGAACAGGTTGGTCTTAGCACGGAGACAAAAACACTGCACAACACATCCTCATTGTGACTGTTCAAGTTGTATTAAATCCTGTAGATCTTGTTTTAGAAACATTTTTTACGACACAATCTAATTTCCCCTGATTTTGGAGCAGAGTGGTCAAAATAAAACCCAGTCCCAAGTCTCAGAGCTCCTATTAAATGAGATCGAGCTGATTACGTGGCTTTTTTAAAACGCACCATTAGCACTAAGAGCAGCTCAAGAAGCTCACACAGGGCACTAATGACCCCCATTACCCCCAGGCTACTACAGAGCTGTTCGAGCAGAACGTCCTGCACTCGCCACCCACTGAGTTGCCTCAACCAACAAGAGTCTGAAATAAAAAATAAAAAAAGCACCAAAAACCAACGTCTCTGAGAACAAACAACACACACAAAGAGGAGAACTGATTTTGGAACTGGTACGACACTCACTGCTGTTTATTTGATTTTATCGGAGGGAGGTTTAGAGGACAGGGCGGTCACCTCCTGAGAAAACATTATGTTGCTAAGTTTAAAATGAAAGGAAAAAAATGATTTAAATTATCCATGAATAGTTTAGAATGATGGAATTATAAAAAAGTGCTTAAATTTAAATATGAACTCTGGATGGTAGGATACAATACTGTACTGTAATACAAAATCTATTTTTATCATTTTTTAAATAATTTTTTGTGACTGGAAACTGGAAAGCTCCTTTCAAGACTGAATTTTTTATATTTTCTATTAAAATCTTTTCTTTTTTTAAAAGATATTATAAATCTTTATAAATACATTTTTTAAAAATACAAAATTTTAATAAAAAAATGTAGGCATTAAACAAAACATCACCGAAAACCTTAGGCCTATATCATACTGCATATCATGTAAGGTAGAAATTTCCTTGAGATTGATGATAAAAATGATATTTTTGTTAATATCTGCCTCACCACTGAGTGTGGTGAGTAAACAATAAGAATGTGCAGTTGATGAGGTGATGATGTTCTTTATTTTCATTTTTGAAGACAACAAAAAGAAAAATGAAGACTTCGAGATTATTTCCCAATTAACAGCCATAAAATGGCATTAGTATGAAAACTAGAGTTTTTTTTTATGTGTACATTCTGCAACGGAAACGCTCTCATAACACTCATGACTCTGAACACAGCATGGACGTGTCTAAACACGTGTCGGATTCCTCACACGTACTAGTCTCAAGATCCATCATAACCAGGGTCTGAAATTAACACCTGCCAAGCTCTAAATGCAATCAGATCTTCCTCTGAGGGCCGTCTGCCACAAGGAGGTTAAATGTTCGTGCAAAGAAAACTTAATTACACAACCTTTTTAAGTCTTTGTTTCAGTAAAGCTGTAGCTTTTTCTCCGGCTCAGGAACAGGAACAACAGCCACCACACCACTTTTGTTTGCTACAACTTATATGCTACTAGCTAGCATTAACCTCAGGGTAACTAAGTAGCTAGCCAGTATACGGTGATATTTACGAGGAGTCAGCCAACCTTCCAAACAAAAAACACACTGCCAGTGAAGAAAAGAAGAAAGCGCCAAAAGGACATGCTAACAAATTTTTGTTAGAGATGGTGGTTTGGAGATTACGGTGTTTCAAGAGGCTGGCTACCATGCGCTGGTCGACCCGCAACCCAGTGAACATGCCATCGGGTCGGACAGGTTTGGATGATCATAATTAGAAAATATTGCGGGTTGCAGGCGACGCATCCTTGACTGAAAGTGTATTTAGAGTGAGCTTAACAATTAATAAACGTACCTAAATATTATTAGAGCCTCACTTCACTTTTTCCCCTAAATGTTATCCATAGCTTTTGTTTACATTGTGGTTACACCGCTGACATGAAAACTCTTGGAACCTGGTTATTCTTTGTATTTTTCATGCACTATATTTATTAAATCCTCTCTCTTCTAAGAGTAGGGGAAAAGGGAGCAAATTAGCCCTTCACTCCATCGCTGAGTGCTGCAAAGTACATCATGTTATCTGTTGGTTGAAGGGTGGGAGTCTACGGAGCCCCTAAAGGGACATTGAGGAGGGGAAAAAATTAGGGGGCAAAAAAAAAAAAAATAACTGGAGAGAGAGAAAAAAAAAAAAAACGGGACATAGGAGGAAATCGAGATTTGTGACTCATATTTTCAGTGCCAAAATACGGAAAGGGCAGCCTCCGAGTACCTACTGAATGTCTTTATATTTTAGGCCAAGCTGAAAGTAAAACTCAGCTACTCAGAATTCTACTCAGTAATTCTCTCC
>JAQMYJ010000009.1:26096937-26108727 GCA_030014305.1 Clarias laeviceps
TTTGGGGGTTGACGTTGCAGTATTTAGTTTTAGTTTTGGGGGTTTGACGTTGCAGTACTTAGTTTTAGTTTTGGGGGTTTGACGTTGCAGTATTTAGTTTTAGTTTTGGGGGGTTGACGTTGCAGTATTTAGTTTTAGTTTTGGGGGGTTGACGTTGCAGTGTTGTGATGCCAGCTCCACCCTCGATTATACTCCTGCACTGGGCATCAGGAGTCATTTTCCCGATTCGATTCTTTTATACTGACTCGTTCAAGCGAATCAAATTGTGCGATTTTTTTGGTCACCTGTCTGATGCAGTGTGATCCACAAGAATGTTGTAATCGTAATTAGGAGTTCTTTAAAAGGAAAAACGTAATATAGCACTATTTTAGGTTTAACTCCATCCTTGATTAGAGAAAAGCGTCGGCCATCGGGAGTCGTTTTACTGATTCACAACTCGTTTAACTGAATCAAATGTAATTTGTTAGATTAACGTAACACATATTCAAGTTTTTATTACAACAATGTTACAGTTTAACATGTTCAACTGGAAACATTAATAGATCGTTTAAGAGCACGTTTTATAACACATTTTTACATAAAAAAAAAAATATTACCTGACAAACGTAATATACGTACGAATAATTCAGTAGAAATATATTTAAGAATTAGTTCTACGTGTTTAAATTCTGCATAAAGACAAAATAAAAGCCAATTTAGATGACTAATTTTAGGGATTTGTTGAAAAGAGTCGGTTCGTTGATGAATCATGACTCGTGACTCGTCCATCACTAACTGCGGCCATAGACCGCAATAGGAGTGAGGAGGAGGCAGGGGAATAACTAAACCCCGACTTTAATCCAGTCCACAAACTAACTTTAAAATCTTTATCATGTTAAAATAGTGCAGTCGCTCTAATTCCGAGGCGTTTCGGTGGAATTTAAGGACTTGCAGAAGTTTTGAAGAACGCGACGGAACTTTGGCAGCTGCGCTTTAACCAGAAACCCCAGGAAAAAAAACACACACTATGGCGCTCCGAGCGAGAGCTTTATACGACTTCATTTCTGAAAATCCCGGAGAGATTTCTGTAGTGGAAAACGAGATTTTAACTTTATACGGTGAGGACGTAGTGGACGGATGGTTAGAAGGCACAAACAGCCGAGGAGAGTCGGGTCTCTTCCCCGCGTCGTACGTGGAGATCTTAAGGGCTGAAGAAGGATTTTCAGTGCAAGGCAACGGGACTGCTGGAAACGTCTACAGCCCTAAGACCGGAAGTGAGTATGCCTACCAAGTGAGAGTGGACACCTCGACTGAGTCCACCCCTCAGAGACACCCGACTTACCCGACGAGCCAAGGCAGCGATGACGACTGGGACGACGACTGGGACGACAACCCGACGACGATGACCGCGACGACTCACGATCCGAACATCCATCAGCACAAACACCAGCCCATTCGTGCCAACTCGGTGTCATCACGCGGCAGCGGTGGCCAGCAAGCTCGAAGTTCAGCGACTGTTGGGAAGAACCTCAACAGGTTTTCCACCTTTGTCAAATCAGGGGGCGAAGCCTTTGTTTTAGGTGAGGCATCCGGATTGGTCAGGGATTGCGATCAAATCTATGTGGTCATGGGTCAGTTCGGTCCCGAGTGGCAAGAGAGCCCAAATCCTTTCGCGTGCACTATTGACGATCCGACCAAACAGACCAAATTCAAAGGTATGAAGAGTTACATGTCGTACGGCCTCACGCCCAGCCACACGCAAAACCCTGTGAACCGCCGCTACAAACATTTTGACTGGCTGTACGCGCGACTGGTGGAGCGCTTCCCAGTCATCTCAGTTCCCCACCTTCCCGAAAAGCAGGCCACAGGTCGCTTCGAGGAGGAATTTGTTTGCAAACGTAGGAAGGGCCTGATCTGGTGGATGAATCACATGACGAGCCACCCGGTTTTATCCAGGTGCGAAGTCTTCCAGCACTTCCTGACCTGCAGCAGCAGCGACGAGAAAGCCTGGAAGCAGGGCAAGCGCAAGGCCGAGAAAGATCACCTGGTGGGCGCCAACTTCTTCCTCACTATCGTCCCTCCGGCCACCCCGCTCGACCTCCAAGAGGTGGAGAGTAAAGTGGAAGGCTTCAAAACGTTCACCAAAAAGATGGACGAGAACATGGTGCAAGTCAACCTGACCATCGGCGAGTTCGCCAGGAAGCAGATGACTGGGTTTAAAAAGGAGTATCAGAAAGTTGGTCAGGCCTTTCGGTTACTCGGGCAGGCCTTCGAACTGGACCAGCAGGTGTATTCGGTCAAGCTGAACCAAGCGATGGCGTTCACTGGGACGGCCTACGAGACCATCGGGGACTACTTTGCAGAACAACCTCGTCAGGATCTGGACCCAGTGTCGGATCTTTTAGCGATTTACCAGGGACATCTAGCAAACTTCCCAGACATCATCCATGTTCAGAAAGGTTTGGGAAATTTTTTGAATTTGCATGGTTGCATTATTTTAACAGAATTTTAACACATTAATTTGCAATTCTGTTTTCATTTAATTAGACCGTTAGTGGTGAATATAATGGGTCAAATGGTTCAAAATGTATACAGTCTGCAGACACAATACTTGAATGGTGCAAAATTTGTTGGTCAGTCTGTATTTAATATCTACTGAAAGACGGGTTCGATTGTTTTGTTTGTTTGGAATTTGGTCAACTCGAACAAATCGGAGTGGCCCTCTGTCAGAGATTGAGAGCATCGGGTTCACTGCTGGGTCACACACACGCTGACAAAAAGGATGCAAAAATTTTGGTATAAAACTGCTTACAATACCACAACCTTATGTTAGTTTGGGTGTAGATTTAAATTTTAAACATTGTTCAACAATTTCTTTCCTGCGGCCTGACCTTGAAATCGCCATCTTTGGTTTAACCTGTAAACTTAAATTTTTTATGTGAATCTAAATGCACCAGAAACAAAGGAAAGTGTGTACTAACATTCAGATGCCTTGGAGGCCAGAGTTTTTAGCCTGAATTCCAAAAAATTCCATAAGCCATAAATCAGAGTTTCTTATCTGGCCATGTTTGAATAAAAGTCGAGCAGTGGAGTTCAGTCAGATTTAAACTTTAGGGGGAAAAATGGTTAAATTGAGTCATCACGCGAGCTGAGTCATGATCATGCCGTCTGTTCTCCATCACTTCATCATGACAAACTCAAACGCAACCAGGTTTCCTTTGTGCTTACTTAAACACGACGTATAACACATGTACGATGTATCATCATATTCAGATACGTTTGATTTAATTTATAAAATCCGTTAGAGGGTTTTTAGACACTGCAGTGTCTGGATGCTATTGCAACTTGCTTTTCTACATCTGTGCACCAGCTTCTTTTCTGCTGTCGATGTAGTCAGGAGGTTTTAAACGAGCCATGAGAGATAGATGAACTCATTTATTCACTGAAAGCGAAAGTCAGCAGGTTGAGCAAAACGACTCAGCTCCAACAAACATAAAGAATGAAAAAAGAATGAAACACTAAAGAGAAAACCATAAACCTCTTTGGGTTAAACATCAATTCGGCAGAGTAAAATATGCTAGAATGTAGAGATTGGGGCGGGGGGCGGGGGGGGGTGTTCATTTATGCATTGTGATTCTTTCATGTATCAGCACACAGACTCCATTTGTCTTTAATTCATTCTAAATACAGTATTAGTTATATACAGTATGTTAGTATTTGAGGTGGTAAAATGTTGCCATTCCTCTATAATCCTGCAGGTGGCCTGCTCTAAATTGTTCACAAAACTAATTATTTAAAGGAACGGAGTTTATGTATTACAATAATCAATACATACCTATGACACTATTTATTAATTTGAATAAAATTACAAAAATAAATACCCCTCAGATAATGCAATTTGTATTACTTCGTTATAACTCGATTCTGTTTCACTCCTCCTCCAAATGCATTGTTTCAGAGCACTTTACCACTGCGCCACTCGGTGGCCCGCCATTATTTTTATTTGATTAATTTGACAGATTAAATATTTTTATCTTTTACACATGATAATTTTGCCCACATATTGCATGTGTTATAATTTCATGACAATGATGCAGTAATCTGTGGCTTCATTGTGTTTGAGTCTCACGACAGAACAAAATGTGATCCAATACAGATGTGCTGTTTAACAAGCTGCTGAATAATGAGTGATTTGTTAGATTAAACCATATTTGTGGTGATAAGTCTGATGATTACCAGTAATAATTTTATACTATTAGATTTGTTTCAGTGCTTAACGTCTTCTTTTTCATATTTTTTATTGTTTATTCATTTAAATTTTTTTATTGTTTAATCGTACTTTTTTCATGTTAGATCGTAGAGCATTTGACCATTGAATGGAAAAAAATGCTATTTCTGTCTTCAGTCAGTGTTTAATATTTCATTTTTTTTGCTGGAATCGTAACCAATCAGTAATAAATAGAACTGCTAGCTCCGCCCCAAGTGCCTATTTTGAACAGGCCAAAAAGCCACCCAAGTGGAACCTTCAGTACTGGCCCTGTGGCAAATGGAAAAAAAGCACAGGTCCAGGTTTTTGTTGCCAAACATTCCTGCT
This sequence comes from Clarias laeviceps, assembly GCA_030014305.1. NCBI lineage: Eukaryota > Metazoa > Chordata > Actinopteri > Siluriformes > Clariidae > Clarias > Clarias laeviceps. Next base: position 26,101,511 of record JAQMYJ010000009.1, read on the forward strand.
CTTTGTGCCGTGGAAAAGGCTGGTTTGTTCGAGACTTTTATTCATGTCCAGTTTGTGCAGCTTAGGTTTTTTTTCTCCAGTGTCCAACTTTCTTTTTAATATTAAACAATTACATCCGCTGTATCAAAGTCCAGCAGGTCATAACCCTGGGGTTTATTTCACAACATATACACAACTACCCACAAACGGCCTTATAATATAATAACAATGTCAGCATGAACACAGTTATAGAGATGTTAACACATGCATATATTATTATATATATATTATATATATTTGCCACATCAAAGTCAAAAGCTATGCAGTACGTATGAGCAACAAAACAAAAGAGATTTATTCATTGATTTACGTCCCCATTGTGCTTTTCAAAAATCAAATATAAATTGTAAACATAGTAGAAAATTTAGATGAAAATTAAAAATGATCACACATGCTTTTTTCTTTGAATGAATAAAGGTCTGTTCTTTGCTTTTCCTATGAAAATGGGCTTTTAGAAAAATTACCTTAGCTTATTTGGCAAGAATAAGATCTTGGTGACTGTGTTCCTGATTGACGATATAATCTTTTTTTTATTTAGTAACCTTATTAACCTTATTAACTACACCATCATGAAATAAGTTTCTTCTATAATTATGGTAACTAAGTGCGACTCCATGTCTGTCCAATTTAATTATTTTCCCATTTGCCGAGTTATCCAGTCTGAAACACATCGCATTATGGCATTCATTCAACTTCTTCTATCCTACGATCAAACCAGCGAGTAACGAGCCAGTCTTGTTGCTTGTCATTTGTGTCTTTGTCCAAAGTTCTGATGCGAAACTGTAAAAATCAGTACATTCAGGCTGTTCAATACGCCGTACACTTTACACATTACACTTTTGCTCAAAAAGTGTTATGCAATCACCTTCCTAAGAACTTTATTTTCAGATGTGATTAGTAAAACAAGCTAACTCGAGTTACCTTCACTCACCAGAGGCAGCAAGCTTTCGCTACTTCGCTAAAGCTTCATTTGTCTTCATAACGTCACGCTACACATTTAAGTCAAGGTCATATAGAGCCGAGGATGAGCTGAAACCACAATGAGGTCATAAATTGGAACTTTGCTCATAGAAACTAGCATGTAGCATTGCATCAGTAGGATCGTTTTCATGTAAATGTACGTAGAAAGTGAGTGTTCGCTAACTCAAAGCTAGCGATGTTTTAAAGTTAATATGTCCTAAATAACGCTTTGTTCAATTTACCTTGGAAGTGGGAAGTCGTATATTAGGGAAAAAATTTTTTTTTACTTTGTGCGTTCGAGAAACAAAGTGGAAAAACAAACATGTTCGTCTTCTGTTAGCAATAAGCTAGCTAGCTGAAAGCAGTGAACCGTTTATTCTCCATGACTGTCTGGTTGAATAATCTAAAGCTAATACAGTGTAGTGAAAAAGTATTTGCCCCTTCTTCATTAATTTTTTTTTGTTGCATATTTGTCACACTTAAATGATTGAGCTCATCAGACGAATTTTGGTTGTCACAAAGAAAACCTGAGTAAATTCAAAATGCAGTTTCAAATGATGATTACATTTATTTAGGGGAAAAAAGTAATTGCCCACCCCTCTTGCTGTAAATATTGGAAAGCTCAGTTAAATTTAACTTGTCTCACCCAGGCCTGATTATTCAGAGACCTGTGGAATCAAGAAATCACTTCAATAGAACCTGTCTGACAAAGTGAAGCACACTAAAAGATCTTAAGAAGCTTATCTTTTCATTTTGATTCATACACATTCATATTTCATACAAGCTTAAATAATTCTTTTGATTGTGTAAAGCTGCTTTGCGACAATGTCAATTGTTAAAAGCGCTATACAAATAAAATTGAATTGAATTGAATTGAATAAGCAACATGAGTTAAAGACATTCAAGAACAGATGAGAAACAACTCACTCACTCGCCTCAGTTAAGGTCAGTGTTCATGATTCAACATTAAGAAAGACTCTGGGGCAAAAATGGCATCCATGGGAGAGTTCCAGGGCAAAAGCCACTGCTGACCAAAAGGAACACAAAGGCTCGTCTCACATTTGCCAAAAACCATCCTGAATATCCCCAAGACTTTGGGGCAAATAAAAACTAAAACTAACAAGTGTTTCATAAAAAACATCAAACCAACAGTAAAACATGGTGGTGGTAGTGTGATAGTCAGGACCTGGATGACTTGCGATAAATGATAGAACCATGAATTCTGCACTCCACCAGAAAATCCCGAAGGATTTTTGTCCGGCCATCTGTTCATGACCTCAAGCTCAAGCGCACTTGGGTTCTGCAGCAGGACAATGATCCCAAACACATACCAGCAAGTCCACCTCTGAATGGCTCAAAAGAAAAAAGACAAAATTAAGGATTGGAGTGGACTAGTCAAAGATGACAACCAGTTATTAGGTTTTGTGGGGAGTTACTTTTTTACACAGGGCCCAGCAGGTTTGAACAACTTTTTTCCCTTAATAAATGAAATCATCATTTGAAAACTGCACTTTGTATTTACTCGGGTTGAGTAATATTAAAATTTGCTTGATGATCTGAATAATTTAGTTGTGACAAATATGCAAACGTACTGTAAACAGTATAACTAAATGAATAAAATAACAAAAAAGGAGAGTTTACTGTTCATTTGACGTCACTTGCAGACTGAGTTTCCGAGGAGGAATTCCAGATTTAGGAGTGCTTTCTCTGATTTGTCCTAGTCAGCGTTTGGAAATCCAAGTTGTGAGTTATATATTGTGCGTGGGAACTATTAACCAGTGGGAAAGATCCAGGAACCCGTCATTCCAGCTCGAAAGCTTTGACTGCTCAGTTATTTGAGTTTTCTGTTTAGATTTCAAAATCGGTAAACACCAGCTTGTGCTTTGATAATTGTTCACGTTCTGTGAGGTTTGTTTATCAAACTGCTCTTTCACATAATTCCCAGCGTTATTAACAGTGAATTATTGCCTCCACTGGGAAAATTAATTTAGCAATAACTGAACAATTTCAGAGTTTGTTTTAATTCTGGCATCAGACGGCTGAGTTTGCGAGAACGGTCTAAAGTGGGAAGTGGGAGATTCCAGGTTGGGGATTCAGGTGTCATGAACGCCTTTGACCTCCGACCTCTTGTTTACACCCTCTCTTCCCAGGAGCTCTTACCAAAGCGAAGGAGAGCCAGAAGGACAAAGACGTCCCGGCGGCACACGACATCCACGAGCGCTGCAACATCATCTCCTGTGCCACGCTGGCTGAGATCCAGCACTTCCACCGCACCCGAGTACGCGACTTCAAGGCACAGATGCAGCACTACCTCCTGCAGCAGATCTCCTTCTACCAGAGGATCACTGCCAAACTGGAGGAAGCGCTGCACATGTACGACCAGGCTTAAAAACAAACGGACAGAAACACTTCAGCTCCTTAAGCGATCCTTAAAGAATGTGCACAGTCAGGACATTTTAATATCGCACACCACTCTCGACGCACATCACGTCTTTTAAACAGCAAAGAGAAGGAGCACATGTGCAGGATGTGATGTTTAGACACGAATCAACACAAAGGCCACAAAAATGCAGCACGTCTCGCTCTTATTTTCAGTTTTATAACAAGAACGATGATTTTTTTTTTTTCACCTGATGTTTCTTTTTTTTAAATGGGTATTTAGTGTTCAGTAAATTTGAAATCGGAATAATTTACTGAGTAATAACATTAAGCAATAAACAATGAATATTAATGTCAATCATAATAGTGCACAATGATAATATACAATTTTGCAATTCTGAATATTCACTGAATAAGGTTTATTAAAATATTTTTATTGGTAAATTTAAATTAGACTAACCACATGATGTTTTATAATAATAATAATAATAATAATAATAATAATAACAATAAGTTGTGTAAATATATATATATTATGACTTTAAATATTACTTTTAAAAATGAGATACAATATAAAAATATTAATACTACTTTTAAGCATTTTTTCATGGTTTAGGTTACTTAATAATAATAATAATAATAATAGTATCAGTAAAAAAAGTTTCTTAAATTTTTTTTAAATAAAAGTATTTTTATAAAATTTTTAAAATAAATGTTTATTAAATCTAAATTCAAAGTGATTAAAGACTAATAACAACAAACCAACAGAAGTAATCCTTATCACATAAAAATACGTAAAAAATAATAAATAATAATACAATTTATTTTTATAAAACCCTAACCGGACTTCCTTATAATTTAAAGATTTTAATGAAGATTTTATTTAGTGGATATTCAGACTGTTTTGGATGTGCACATGTGTATAGTCTTTGGAGTTTTTTTTTTTAATTCAGTAACTTTTATGACCACATTTGGTTTCCATTAAGCAGAAACTAAAAAAACTAAAGTGTGCATTTACACTTTGAACGTTTTTAACTCATCAGAGGATCGTCATCAGGACTCGTCAGCACGAAGCCTTGTTACCTGTTTCCTGTATCTGTGTATCTTTACGACACAACGGTTTCTCACCCTGCATTTGGCTTTTGGACATTTTTTTTCTAACAGCTGGAATTTGTGCCTTAGTTCAGTTCCCATCTTATTTCCTGAGTCATTTTAAAATACAGATCTGTATTTATGAATCTCAGATGTGTTTTAGAGTTTCTTTTTTTTTTGTATGATGAGCTCATATTTCACTTCTAAAGAGCTTTGTGTTTAAATGCAGTGTGAAGAAGCGGGCTGCGTCTGGTTTAGATTAGCGGCGGAGAGAGAGAGAGAGAGAAAAGAGAGAGAGAAAAGAGAGAAGGCTGAGGAGTAACTCGAGAGAAGTGTGACCTAGAAATAAAAACCCTGTGGACCCAAATTGTGTTATCTAGAGGACATTCCAGACGAGGCAGGGAGGCTGGGGTTGAGCCTCGAGCTCGGTTTACCACAGCATTTATTATTTATAAGATTAATATAAGATTGAGGATGAGATTCTTCTTACCGTGCTTGTGCCAGAAGCTTTTGCTCAGATTTTGATGCCAGAATACAGACATGCTCTGAATTAGCACTGGAGGGAAAAAAAGCCTGGTTTGCTGTGACCTTTTGTTTGTTTAGACTTTAACCAAGATTCCTTAAAAAATAAAGATCACTAGTGGGACTATCGTGCTAGCTGAAAAAAACAACTTCAATCTGTTATGCGTGGAAGTTCAAACAGAGTGATTAAAATGGGTTAATAGCTTTCAATAAGGGTGAGTGATATGACAAAAATGTCAGTATCAGTCGCTCAACAGCATTCTAGAGCTACGCAGCCACATCGGCTTGACATTCTTGTGCTTCCTAGAACAACAGGACACAATTCTAGATCTATTCAGCAAGAATGAAAAAATGATATAATTTTTTTTTACTTTTCGATAATTACAAGTTTGTGTATTTTAGACAGTAATTTAGATGTAACAGCATTGCAAAAAAATTCTCGAACTATATGATGACATTCTAGAAATATCTATCCAACAACACTCCTGAAGTACTCTGCAATGTTCTAGACCTGTGTGACAACGTCGTTCCTGGACTACTTAACAGCTCTGTAGAACTGTATAACAACAATTCCAGAACGACAACGTCTTAGATCTAAAAAACATTCAGAGAATATTCAGTAACATTGAAGAATTATATCACAATCTTCTAAATGCAAGCAACAACATTCTAGAACTTTATGACAATGTAAGAACTATGAAACAGGCTAAGCATCAACATTCCTGAACTTCTCAGCAACATTCTGGATCTACTGTATATGACAACATTCAAAAACTATGCAACGGGCTTCTAGAACTACAGTCGACCCCCTGGATGTGCCGGGTTAGGTTCCTAGAGCACCGCGAATTGTGAAAAACAAAGGATTTTGGGTGTAATCAATGCCTATAAATGCCTAAAAATGCTACTCAAAACACTTTAATTTCATTTCAAACTCAGCTTAATACAAAACCCTCAACAAAAAGAATGTAAAGGTGAACCGTATACTGTACAGTACTGTACTGCCGTGTCTCCCGCAGTGCTAGAATGTAAAATACCGATGTTACTCCTACTGTATATGTACTGTAATTCATGCAAGCACGTTTTCTTTGGTATGTTCTGTCGTTTTCTTTGTTCTAAGAACTGTAGGATAAATACGGTACTAATTCACTATCCTATGCCTCATTTTCCCCTACGGTTGCTTTGTGTTCTCTTTACAGTGTTGCAAAATTTATACAGTATTATATTTTATATGGACATTTAGCTGAAATACCTTTTTTAATATTTAGGTTACGAAATTAGTTAATTATGTTGCTCTTAATAGTTTAGCATTAAAACGCATGAAAAATTATATATTGCCACGACAAAAGCCTTCAAAAATTGTGGTGGATAATTTTTGGTTTCCGTGAAATTGCAGGGGTTTCTGTGAACAATTATTAGTTAGGTCCTAATAACAATCCTTAAACAACTGAGGCCACCAACTCTGAACTGCGACTTTGCGGGGGTCGACTGTATTGTAGAGCATTCTAGAACTATGCAACACCTTTCTAGAGCTAAACATCATTCTAGAAATAAATGATAACAGTCTAAAACCTATGCAGCATTCCAGTCTCAGGAACATTCTGGAACTGTGTGACAAGAATTAAAAACATTGCAAGAACATTCTAGAACTAAGCAACAGCATTCTAGAACTATTCAGCAAAATTGAGAAACTATATTTAGACATGATAGAACTTTGTGACAACATTCTATAAAATTCCTCCACTACTGTTCCTGACATGCTAGAACTTTGACAACATTCTCAGCAACACTTAGCAATCATTTGATAACATTTTAAGTGTGACAACATTTAAAAAGTTTGCAGCAACATTTTAAAAACATTGCAGAATTTGCATCTAAAAGTACATGACATTCTAGAACTGCACAACAACATTCTAGAACTGCTCGACAACATCTCGGAACTAAACATCTAAGATGTTCTAAAACTACCCATCAACCCTGAAGAACTATATGACAGTATTCTAAACGTAAGCAACAACATTCCTAAACTATTCCGCAACATTGAGAAACAACATGACAACATTGTAGAACATTCTAGAACTATGCAACACCATTTTAGAACGACAGAACATTCTAGAGCTACCCAATAACATTCTAAGGCTACTTACAACCAATCTACAGGGTGGGCCATTTATATGGATACACCTTAATAAAATGGAAATGGTTGGTGATATTAACTTCCTGTTTGT
>JAQMYJ010000009.1:26110919-26126339 GCA_030014305.1 Clarias laeviceps
AAATCACTAAACAAAAACAAAGAAATTTGCAAGTGACCCCAAACTTTTGAACAGTAGTGTATATATATATATATATAGTGAAGACGGAAAGTATTCAGACCCCCTTAACTCTGCAGCCATTTGCATTAAAACTAAAGTCATTCAAAGGCAGGATTTAAAAAAAAAAATTCAGCCTCATTAACAAATCTACAGTAGATGATACAAATATACAAATTTGTGCCTTTTTCTCCACTACACTGCATTTGCATACTGAAACATGATTGGCTGTTATGATTTATGACACAATAGTACCTTTTTAATTCTTGCGCAAGAGCAAATTCTAGCTCTTAAAACACTGACTGTCTGATCAGTCTCTGCTCTCACAAGTTGCTCTCAGAAAGTTTTTGATCATAAAAAAAATGCATCTTCTAAAGTAACTTTTAAATCCCGATGTGTCACAGTTGGCCATTTCCACACGTACATTACACACAGTATGGAACCGAACATCTATTTAAAATACAACCACACAACATTATCCAACACACTGATGCATTTATGTACTGTATATAGACACTTACATATATGCAAACATTCCCTACATGCACAAAAAAAACCTTTCAGAGCATGCCCTCATGTGGCTCGAGGTGTGGTTCACAACTTAAATTCAAAGCTTCAACACATAATTCATGAATGAACCTAATAACTGCGTGCACATTTGGGTGTGGAGGTCTCCGGTCAGTGATTCGGTCATCAGGGAAGCACGAATAATATCCATGGAAACTCCCAAAACACATGGAAAAACACTTTCCGAGCCAATTATTCCTAAAGCTTTCTCACAAAGCTGCTTTAGAAAGGCTTAGATAAGGATTCATAAAGACGGCTATTGAATGAGCAAAGCTTTCACTCTACATTCCTCTTTGCTTCAGAGTTGCATGATTGTACACCAAGCACAGTGCTGTTGAATTCCCGAATCTGATTGATTTATCGATGACATCAGCTCTACCAGTTGTAAGTCGTATCAGGAACTTGTATTGGAGGCCGTTCAATCTGTTCTCAGCCGATAATAAATAGATACAAAGATGATGTTTATGAAAGATTTCTGGAATGAGTCTCCAGTGTCAGTGACATGACAAGTAAATTTCTTTTTGGTTTGTATTGTTTTATTATGATTAAGAAATAGAAAGTCAGGCTGGTGAGGGAATGACTCTTTATATGTCCTAGAACGTAACAGAACTTATCATGTTTCACTAATTGGTGTGTTGCCTCGCACCTCCAGGTCTTGGGTTTAATCCCCGGATGTGGTATAAGAGGAATAAAACACTTCAGGACTTGCTGCTTTAGGCTTCGTATTGGGCCGTGTCAAGTTTCCCATAACAACACACACATGTTTTATTCCTCAGCAATATCAAAGCACATCACACATAGTTTGCAATTAACATTTTATATATTAAAATACTTAAATAGCTATTAGGGATTACAACAGGAAGTAAGCAACATACAGTATGTTTAAGTGATATTCGGGCCAAAATGCCCGTAACTCACATCCTGTCCAGCAGCATCGTCAACCCACCATCAGCTCTAACACAACACAGCCGATTTCAAATAAGTGCTTGTAGCAGCACAAAGAGTTATAATCCCAAAGTCTCTGCGAATGTTCTTGAAGTCCAGTCTTTGGACCAGTTTTCTCTCCCTGAGTGTTTCCTGGCTTATTATGCAGCACATATAGTTTCACTCAAACCTTCCCAAGGTCCTTAATCCTCAACTGCTCAGATGTACAGTATAATGAGATAAAATGTAAGTCGTTCCCAAGGTTCGGTGTAATGCATTACAAAGTAACGCGTTACATTACTTGGATTACTTTTTTGATGTAACGAGTAATCGAACGCGTTAGGTCGCCATTTAAGTACTCAGTTATGTAGTTATTTTTTCGTTATTCAGACAATTTATGTAATCCGTGAGCCAGACAGCAGTCATTCCCAATCCGTTATTGTGGCCCACCCCCGATAACCCGCCCCATCTCTTATTCCTGCTGTAATACCCCTATCTCACCTATGCAGATGGAAACCTAATCACAGCGCCAAAACTGGCGGTGAATCATGATGAAACTGTACTTACGGCCACCGTGTGAAACAGTGTAGGTGAGATCGAGGTATTAGTAGTTAACAGATTATGGGCCAAAGTTCACTAAGTGATGATGGTAGGATAATTATAAAGGTCTTGACTAAAACAACATGCATGAGGAATCACAAAGGAGTTTTCATTTCCTGCAATGGAAAAGTACTCGAACTAGTTACTTTTATCAGAAAGTAACGCTATAATGTAACTGATTACTTTTTAAAGACAGTAGTTTTGTAATGTTATTTAAAACGTAATGTCCCCCAACACTGGTTGATCTGGATAAGGGTGTCTGCCAAGTGTTATAATATAAATATATATTTTACAAATCCACTGTAATGAGACTGAGAAAATACTATATTTATCAAACATGAAATATATATTAGTCACAGTAACAAAATATGGAAAATGTAACATCCTCTTCCTGTTAATATCCTCTTCCAGAGGATATTACTGTTTAATGTTTTGTATGTCTCCAAAACATTAAACAGTAATACCATCCTAACCATCCACTCAGTCACAATAAAATGTAGCAGCGTAAACACTCACTTAGCTCAAATACTTTGGGTATAACAACAAAACTATTGCACAATATTCAAAAAAAGCTAGATACTAGCAACCCTATGCGTTCGATAATATTTTCACACAAAAGGGAAGTTAGGATTATTTGACACCAGTGCAAATTGTAAATGTACTTTAACTGTCTTCACATGTGCTTCCTCTTCCAGGTACGCTAGTTTCCTTACACCTCTCTAAAACGTAAGTGGTAAGTGTTTTTTTCTACACTTGCCTTTAGCTGGACAAGCATCCCATTCAGGGTGTATTCCTGCCTTGCACCAGTGTCCCCTAAAGTCCACTTCAGCCATGATCGAGATAAAGTGGATACTAATGATGAAGACCAGTATGAACCAACAGAGTAGTGTGGGGTCAGAGGTATTGTATCAAACCAAATACCAATTTTGACTCCTGGTTGGTGTACCAGAAGAGAACTGCAGAGGTCCACAAAAGTCCAAAGACAGAGAGGTTTACATGTTTTCTCCATATGATGGCTCCAACCTCTGCAAAACATGGTTACTGGACTGGCTATGTTGGAATTGCCACTAGGTGGACTGGCATCCCATCTGTTGTGCCAGATGCAGATGGTTTCATGGCCAAAGAATCATGCCGTTTTAAACCCAGTACTGATTTTGTCTCAATGTTGGAGAAGACTGTGGTGTTCCTTCAGGATCCATGGTAGTCCATGGAGAGACAAGCATTGGAGAGTCAGGAAGTGTTATTGCTGGTACAAAAGTCTCATTATGCTCTGCCTCTAAAACAGGGCTTCTAGTACACCTTGGCATCAGTGGGGTCACAACAACAGACGGAATGGCTAGACTTCTCTCAGACTGTCCCAGATAATAGCTTGGAGACACAATGTCCTCCGCATAGTTCTCTGGAGGGTCTTGTATCATGGAAGGCTGAGCATTTTTCTCTTGCCTATGCCTGAAAACCAGGATTAAAACAACTAGGATGACGATAAGAAACAGACAGGCCAGGAAGGGTAGAATAATAAGAAGAGGATCAGAGGCAGGTCTTGGCAAAGATTCCACCCTAATGGGAGTGTTCCTGGGAAGATCTTTGTGTCTGCCTGCTGTGTTCTTGGGTCCATTAAAAACTGTGAATTTTCCTCGTGTGTGGACACGGTTTCGTGTCCTGGTCTTTGGTGCCCAGAGTGGTCTTTTGGTGGGGTGCATGTGTGCTGGTTCATTCATGTGTAAAACAACATTGCTTGTTCTGTTAAAAGCAGGATGTATGGTTGGATGCACTGGTGCTGCTGAAACAACATGTTTTCCTGTCATTGGCTCATACGGTACAACCATGAAAACAAACTCTCCACTAGCGGGCTGAACGTTGGCAGCTTTTAAAAGAAACACAAACGAATCTTTAAATGCAGTTTTGTTATGCAGAACAGAAGTTGTGTTATGATGTGCAGATGGCAAGTTAAGGTTCTCCTGAACAGCAATTCTGCCTTGCTCAACATCCCTAAAGGTAAAGGATTCTATAGACTCTGATGCACCACCAAAGTTCACTGTTACATTTACTACCTTGCCATATTTTGGAGGAACAATGATTTCAAAGATCGGATCGCTGGCGCTGATGGTTGCCAGCTCACTGGCATTTAAAACATCCTTCCTTATCTTAACTGGAATACCATTAGGAATCCAGACTTGTTTTCCAAGGTGGATCAGTGGCTTCACTGTGATATTGAAAACTTGATTGGTCAGGTTGCTCTCAGCGGTGACAACAGCGAACTCAAAGCTATCTCGAGAGGAGGACAAGTCCGTCATTTGATACGAAACCTTCCTCGATGAAAGTTCTTCCTGGTCAAAGTGTGTGATCTGGTCTTCCTTAATGACGAGCCTGCCGTGACTTGGTGGTGTTGTGATGTAATACTTTATGGTTGTGTTTTTCTTGTTGGTCACCGCAGCCAAGTGCTGAAGTGTCAGGAATCCTGTAGTCTGCCCTTGTACTAGAGTCAGTCCAGTATTATTCAAAACATGGATTTGGACACTACAAACTTCAAGATTTAAGAGCTTGTAGTGTGGACGATGGAAGCCATCAGTTACACTGAAGTAGAACACTCCTGAGGTGGGATCTCCTTCTTGAACAAAGTGCACCCTTCCCTCGTTCACGTCTGCCTGGGTAAACGTAGGAGTAGATTCATTTAGCCAACCTTCCAGGGCCAGGAAACCATTGTCAGGCTTGCTAATTACAGTGTAGTGGACGTCCTCGGGCAAACTGTCCAGTTCTTTTATTTTAAGGTTTTCAGGACTTAAGACTACAGTGTCTCCTTTTACCACCAAGAGACTGGGGGCTTTAGTTTTCATTAAGGGAGGCAGAGCATTTACAGGCATTACAGTGATATTAAAAGACTCTGAGACCATAAAGTCTTTCTCATGAGGTACCTGAGGGGGTTTCCCTATAAAATTTAACCACACATCAAAGCTAAAACTGTCAAAAGTGCTCTCGGAGCCATCGTGCACATACATGATGCCGTGATTGTTCAGGATGGACTGCGAGAAGTTGGGTTTCTCATGGGTCAGGTTGCGTTCATCTATGACAATTATCCCGCATTGTGGCAGTGTGGTGACATGGTACCAAATATCATAGGAGTCTCGCTCTTCTTCAAGAAGCTTTCCCAAAAGATTTGAGGCATCCAGCTTCAACTTGTCAATCATAATCCGACTGCCTTGAAGTACCACTGCACCTGATATGCCAGAAAAATACACATTAGCAGCTTGTTTAGTAATTAGTAATTTCACATTACTAAAAGTGAAATTAGATTTGTTAAGGTGATAAATTCTTCTTCTAACTTTGCAGACCTGCTGTTTGTTTGCTTCTTTGTGTCCTGATCCTGATCCTGCATTGTTTATATAATCTTTGCTTAATATTGATTTGCGCTGTTCCTTTGTGCAATCTCACTTCCTAATCATCACTTGACACTCAGTTATAAGGACACTTGTGTTGACTACACCTGTTCAAGATCTGGTCTTATGGCTTCATCTCTAGCTGTCAGTTCTCTTTGATCTTAAGTGTAATAGTGTGGCTCAATATTTAAGATAAATATACTGTACATCCTTTTTTATAATCAAAAGCAGTCACTAACTTTCTACCTGGAAGAAGTTATGTTATAATGTCAGCTCCTGATACTACAATACCAGATACTGTAGTTATCTAATGTTATGCTAACCTGAAAAAAAGAATACCTGTGTTTGCGAATAAGACGCTCCAGTGCCTTGGACTTGTGTTATCGTAGGAGATGTGGATATTAAAAGCGTGAGGTGGGAAAGAAACTGGAGGAAAAGATGCAGTAAAGATGAAGGAGTCTCTTGCTGTCCACGCTATTGGCTCAGTTTGTTCATATACCACCAAACCGGCCTTTAACTGTAAAAAAAATAAAAAATAAAAAAATTTAATACATTTATAACATGTTTGTTATTAACTTTTGCATCTTTACATTCCCAAAGGCCTATTTATTAGTGTTTGGTAAGTGCCTTGGAAACTAAAGTGCTAAATTATCAAGATAATCCTAACAATTCTCTAAAAATAAATATCAATATATCAGTTCTATTCAGAATTACATAAAATGTTGTTTCTCCATCATACTCTCTCACATTGACTCATTTGTCACATTTCACTCTCATGTTTCCTAAGTTAACAATGCAAAAATCCAACTTGTCATTTAAAAAAAATAGAAAAAACCCTGAACCTCTTTCCATAAATGTTATATTAATATCTCCAGAAACACAAAAGTTGCAATTGCTTTTGCAGCTGCACTAGAGTCAGAAGTGGTGTTAGAGAAAATTAAACTTCACGTTATTACCAGAGGCATTCAAGTCAAAGCGGGACTTCTGAATGTGCAGAATAACAGAACACAGTCATGAGAGTAAAAACTCCCTTTATTTCTCTATATACCCCCCTGCTACACTAATGCACTTATTCCAGTGTTTCACTAGTGCTTGAATACCATCAAGGTATAAAGTTTTCTCAGTACACCAGAGCCATGATCGGACAGCCTGTCTGCGTCACGTCTGAAACCCTAGCCTCCCAGGAACTCCTTTAAAGGCCCAAAGGCGGGGTCAGGACTGTACAGGGGATGAGGTCATAACTCCCAGCAGAGTTCCTGTAATGTGCAAGTGGTGTTGGTAAATGATTGTGTGTACAGTTCACACAGACATGCGTTTATTCCACAAGTTGGCAACAGGTTAGTGTCACTTTTCAAGGATCCTGCGTTCCACTTGCTGAATGTTCCAGGGTATTGACTGCAGTGGGCACGGATGGATCATCACTCACTGACGTACGGCCTGCTTTAAAACATTTGCACCGTTCAAATGTTTTACTGCCACTAAGAGTCTCTTCACCGTACTGTGCTTGAAGTCCCATTTTGACTTGAACACCCCTCTTATATTCCCCAACCAACAATATTATTTAAATCACACCATGTTTTGAGTAAATGTAGATATTGGCTTTGTCTCGGTGGAATTGCCATCTCTGGCTCTGATCAGCCGGCCCAGTTTCGGAGGAGAGGTAACGGTGTAGATGATGGTATGATTCTCACGAAAGTCTTCATAGTCATCAGTGGCAATGAACAAATTTTCCATGGAAATTACTTTTGAGGAACCTGAAACAACAACAAAATTAAACAATAGGCAGTTTAATAAAAATGAGGAAGATTAAAGAAAATGTAAATATTAAAAGAACTAGACCCAGACAAAAGTGAAACCAAACACAAATAATAAAATGTTGGATTTTTTTTTTTCAATATAATAACCTGGAAACACTTTGAGCTCACGGTTTCTCTCCAGGCTGAGTGCCCGAGATTGGGCAGTAATATTGAAAATTTGCCTGGGGGCAAAATTAAGTCCGTCATTCACTTGGAAATGAAATCCACCCAGCATGGCACCTTTAATGGAAAAAAAAATTGTGTCCAAAATTAAGGTCAAGTCCTTGTTCAAGACTTAAAGTGTGTGATCATTATTAAAGATTGATGTGATCTTGTCAGCTCTTACCGCTGTGTACAAACACCAGCTGACGGTGGAGGATGTGAGCCTGGGTGAAGTTCAGGACCGGTCTGGAGGGGGCGCTCTTCAGGGCAAGGTGTCCGTTGCTGGGGGGAGTGACGATAAACTCCAGGCTGTCGGGGCCAGAGTCACGGTCGGCAGCACTGAGCTCATCGCTGGTGATTTCAGTCACAGAGTCCACACATACCTGTCGTGGCAAAAATCTTTTTTATTTTTTATTTTGCTAATTATCACCTGCTAGTTCCCTTCTATTATACAATAGCCAACAATCACTAAAGGTAACACTAAAGGTCTAAAACATGCTCGATCACCATGCTAGTTTTTTCATTATCACGCAATGAAATAGACAAAATGAATGTTATCCTGCATGCTAGCACTTTTTTATTTTAGCTAGCTTGCCGACAAACAGTGAGCTTATATGTGTAGTTTTAATTACACAATGTTCACAACAGTTAGCTTAATATTTGTTAATTAATAATTAGATTTACAGACATACAGTAGTATTTAAAGTTAGCTTGCTAAATCTTGGTTTTAATAATATAATACATAGAAAAGCCAGTCTAATCTGAGCTAGCTGGGACATCAACACTAGTGATTTGCTATTACATCATGCTAGTTCACTTTAGCTAATTCGCTAACTAATAGCATATTTAACAGATAGCCAGATGTGCAAATCAAAAAATTTGGTGGCACGACAGAAGTTGTGAAAATGAAAATATCTCGATATTATGAGGTTAAAAAAGTTGTAATTACATGATAGTGACTTGCAACTGAGTTATTTGGGGGGAAACACTGCAAAAAATTGTCCCTGCTGACCTAGTTAACGACGGCAAGCTTGAATAGCGCGTGAGAACAGGGAAAGCTTTTGCCTACTGAGGAAAGTTCACTAAAGGTCAAGTTTCACATCATAACCAAACTTTAGCTACACCACGAGCAGGTGAAAAAAATCCATAAGAACTGGGAACAGGATTTATTCAGCATTATTAATAAATAAATGTTTTTTATTTGGTGATTATATATCTTAATCTAATAGCATTCCTGAATGTGTGTGTGTGGGTGTGTGTTTTACATGAAAGTGTATTTGGATTTGGCTTAAAATTTTTATTTCCCATTTAATAATTTAATATATCAAGCCTTGAAGTTCACTCACTCACTCATCGTCTATACTGCGTTATCCTGTATACAGGGTTGCAGGAGGCCTGAAGTCTATCCCTGGAGACTTAGGGCATGAGGCGGGGACACCTTGGACGAGGTACCAATCTATCATAGGGCTCACACACACATACACACACTACGTGCAATTTGGGAACGCCAATTTGTTGCATGTCTTTGGGCTGTGAGAGGAGTAGCACTACACACTGCCACTCAGCTGTGAAGTTAAAATACATAATATACACATTGTATTAATTATCATTGGCAAATGATCATTAATACAACAGTAAATACTAATTAATGAATTGTATTCATTTTAATCAGTTGCTAATCAGAGCACAGCAAATTGAGGGGTGCCAAAACTTTTCTTTGTCTGCTAATTGAACGAAATGTTAACAGAGTTTTTTTGAAGTAAACTGCATGTTAAATTTAAACAAATGTATATAATTGTGTGCATTAAATATGAAGTGTTTTGTGCTACTGACTTTTAACTTTAACACTGAGGTTTAATGTTTTTAATATTTTATACCTAATTGTTTTATTTTATTATAAAACAAAACAGAATAAATATATGAAATTATAAGTCTATTAATGTTTGAAACATTTTAGATACAAACACTAGCAGCAGAAATGTCAAGCCAGAGGTTGTGCGCCTCCTGGTGGAGAAACTGAGTATTTAAATTCTGCAAGTCAGCAGTTCTTCTAGGTTTTTCTACATCTGAGACTTTCTACTATTATATAATAAACAAAATTGGCACAAATGCTACAAAAAGATGAATCTAAATACTATGAAATAATTAAAAATTAATTAATATGTAATAACTAAAATGATTAAATAATATATTCATAGCGTGGAATCATTGATCATGTGTGGATCATCAAATTAGATCTTCTACCATAAGTGAGTCATAACAACAAATTAAATCTATAACATGTGTGACAGACAAAAGAAACAAACAGACAGACACACAGATGGACAGACAGAATCCTGTAGGCCTCCACTACAAACAAATCCAGCAAATCCTCATGAAGTGAGGGATAAAGTGTGGAATGCAAAGAATTTAGTCAGATAACACGACTAAACCACGTCACTCTCTCTCTTTATCATTCACACATGATATAATAAAACACTGGGCGTAAGTATTCACCCCCCTTCCCCTTTAAACTTCATGTCACAAACAGAAGTGAAATAAAACAGATTTCATTTACCAAAGACTAATTGAACAAATAGGTTGGTTGCATTTGTATTGTATTTATATGGAGATCATGTGACTCTTTAAGAGCACACAGTCTGATTCCATTCAACTAAAAATGTGACTTCTGTGTTTGGCCAGAACTAACAGGTTTCACAAATACAGGGCACGGATACTTATAAGTTAGCTATGTTAAGTTAGTTAAGCCTTTATTTGTCACTTGTACATTATTGCACAATGAAATTCTTTCCTCACATATCACAGCTTGAAGGCTGGGGTCAGAGCACAGGGTCAGGTATGATACGTAGACCTAATGGTCTAAAGGGCCTAATGGCAGCCTGGTGGAGCCATTATAGAATAATAATAATAATAATAATAAGTCTGTGGTTTATGATGCTCTTCTCACCATCAGGATCTTGTTGTTAGTTATAATCGGAGACTCGTCGTTCACAGGTGTGACGTTCACATGAATAACACGAGGCATGCTCTGCTTACGGACGTCTGTGACATTCGCAACCAGTGTGAAATTGTCAGCTGTCGTCTCGCTGCCATCGTGGACATATGATATGAAGTCGTCTTCAACCTGTGGAGTAAATAAATCAATCAATAATTGAATCAAATTTCTATTTATTATTTATTTTATTCATTCATTCATGCTTTTGTATATGAAAGGATAAACAAGCCACAATTTCTGCAACTGTTCTAAAAACACCTGAAAAAAACAAACAGAAAAAAAAACCAAATAGTGATTAAAGGATGGTTAATTATGAACTTCCACTGCGAAACCAAGAAACTTACCTGCACCCTGGTGAAAGACAGGATCGGTACCCCGGGGATCCAGGAGTGTTCGATACGGCCGTGATATGGACCTTCGATCACATGGTACAGGACATGAAGTTTTGTAAAATGTTGACCCGTGACCCTGATTACTTCTCGAGTTAGAGCTCTTGAAGTTCCCTCTTCCAAGGTTAAATTTTCCACCTCGAGTGGAAGGAAGAGAGGAATGATGTCCACAAACACCACCAGGTCACAGACTGTTACAATCCCGTTAGTGACGTCCAGTGAGAAAGAGTCGCCGGTGTGTCCGGGTTTCTCCTGGACGTACCGGATGTGACCAGCGTTAACGTCCCACTGCGAGAACTTCCCAACGTTTCCATCGTAACGGTTCCCTCCGGATACGTGAGAACGCCTCAGGAAGCCGTGTGACGGTGGTGTTTTCACGGTGTACACGATCTCGTCTGGTGTGTTAGCCTCATGAACTACCTGCAGAAAAGTGCAAACCAAAAAACAATCAAACACATACTCAGATTTGGGTTTTATGGCCATAACATTATGACCATCTGCCTAATATTCAGTAGGTCCCCCATTTGCCACCAGAACAGTGTACTGTACTGCAATGCACTGTGTGTTCTTTTTTTGGGACTAGCATTAACCTTTTCTATTGGATTGGACTACACGAGCCAGACTTTACTCATCAGTGCATCAGTCAGTCTTGGCCACATATGACCCTGTCGCTGGTTCATCACTTTTCCTTCCTTGGAGCCCTTTTGGTATTTTGTGACTCTTTTCAAATCAAAGACACTCACATCCTTTCGCTTGCCCACTTTTTCTGCTTCCAACGTATGGAAGTATAACAGTGCCAAAATTCCACAAAGCAAAACAGCAAGACTGAATCACATGAACTGAAAAAAACTTGTCACAAAAAAGCAGTTTGAAATTTTCTGCTTTGAAATTTGATCTGAATGAAAAAAAATCTTACATTTATACAGTATTTATACTGCTCGAAATTTTAGACACTGCAATTTATTGTGGTTGTATATTTCAACTGAAAATGTAATTCAAGTATTTAAAATTCAATGCAAAAATATTCATCTTACTAAATTGCTCTTCAAAAATATATTCAATTGTTAAAAATACAATATTCATTATTTTTCAGTCTCACAAATTCAGGTTGAAAAAAAATCAAGTATTAAATTTCAGGTTGGAAAAAATCAGGTATTAAAATTCAGGTTGACAAAATGCGAGTCTTCAAATTCAAGTCGACAAATTCGACAAATTCTCCCTGTAGAAAAAAAAATATCTTCACATCCGGGATATCACAGGAAGAGCAATGGATTGCCGGGGTAAATGTCACAGTGCACTTTAAAGTGTGCTCCCTGCTCAGTTTACTTCGCGGGGAACCACTTGCCGATCGGAACGCGGTACTTGTAACTTAAAGCTACGTTTACTCTGTCGGTTAAATGTGACCCAATTCCGATTTTTTTTGCTCATATGAGACACATATCGGATATGTTCTATGTCCATGTACAGGAAAAAAACGCATGCATTCCGATATTTCGAGATCGGTTTCAGGCCTCCTTCATATATGGAAATAAATCAGATATAAATCAGATATGTGCGAATGTGATTGTCGTGGAAACAAACAGATCGGATTTCCTGAGGCATTGCGTTCTGTACGTCATTAAAACTGCGACTTGTTCGCGGTTTAATGACGTAATGTTATTCTCCAGTGGAAGCGCGTGTGGAATGATAACATCGCTGGTGACATGGAAGAGGAAAAGCGACAAATCAGAATTGGGCATCGGGAGGCTTTAGTTACAAGTTCCGATCGGCAAGTGATTCCCCGCGAAGTAAACTGCACAGGAAGCAGGGAGCACACTTTAAAGTGCACTGTGACATGGACCCCAGAAATCGACAATCCATTGCTCTTCCTGTGATATCCCGGATGTGAAGACCTGAATTTGTCAACCTGAATTTTAATACCTGAATTTTTCCAACCTGAATTTTAATACTTGATTTTTTTTCAACCTGAATTTGTGAGGCTGAAAAATAACGAATATTGTATTTTTAACAATTGAATATATTTTTTAAGAGCAATTTAGTAAGATGAATATTTTTGCATTGAATTTTAAATGCTTGAATTAATCTAAAATTTCAAGCAGTATAAATGCTGTAAGATTTTTTTTTTTTCATTCAGATCAAATTTCAAAGCAGAAAAATTCAAACTGCTTTTTTGTGATAAGTTTTTTTTTTTTTCAGTTCATGTGATTCAGTATGCTGTTTTGCTTTGAGGAATTTTGGCACTGTTATACTTCCATACACTATGACATCAGCCCTATGACATCACCCCTATAGGGCCTTCTTGTTTTTAATTAACTTCACTGATAAATGGTTTTCTTAGGGTTACATTGCTGTTTAATGCAAAGAAAAATGAATTTTGCAGGTGTAAATGCTCTTATTTTAACTATTAAACAACGTTCTTCTTATTGTATTCCCTGTTCTGCCCAAGACATTCCTTGCACCATCGGAACCTTACCTGCATAGCTTGAATTATCTCATCCAGGGTTTACAAAAAGTGTGCTTCTTCAGCTGCCTGTTTTTAAGAACATTGTGTTCTACTCCCCTAGGGCACCCCAGATTCGCTGATGTCATGTATGCTCTGCACTCTAGCATCAAGAGCATCATGCTGTTACCATGATTTGAAGATGTCATGCTGATGCCACCACCCAGCTTTAAGGATGCCATGGTGGTGCCAGATTCTTGCACTCATACCCAGGTCTGGTCTCATACCCCTGACCAGCTCTGGCCTTGCCCATGCCCAGTTTTAGCCCCTCACTATATACAGTATAACATCAGATACATCAACCACCGATTTTGAAGTCAAAAGCTTGGTTTGGCTTGTCAAAGCCCACCACTGGAGCACTCTGAAACAATGCTCTATTGGGGGGAGGATGGCAGGGTTGTCCCCAGGAAAGCACTTCTGCACTAATTAAACTAATGTTGTGTGGTTTGTTGTTTGTTGTTTAAGCTTCTAGTTTTTGTTTCAGCTTCTAGTGTCTTGTCCTGTGATGTAAGGTCTATGATTTAGGTATAGTAAAAAGGTGATGTAATGTCCTGGTTGTTTCATGTTAAAACAAAAGAATATAGTTAAATACAGTAGTTAGACATGTCCAGATCTATACTACTACTTTTACTACTACTACTACTACTACTACTACTAATAATAATAATAATAGTAAAAATAGCATATATTATACCAAAAAATATATTTTAAATGGTTATTACCTGCCACTAGTGACCTCAGGTTTCCACTGTAAACATTTTTTTTAAATATAAAAAAAAATTTCTTTCAGTGCTAGAAAATGTGGTGCGATTTATTGTGCATGTTTTTTGTTTTTTGCTTTTTTTGGTCTCTTTTGATGTTCTGTGTTCTGCTAATCTCTCTGTCAAGCTCTTAGGTGATTGCTTCCATAAACCCTGATCCATAAACCCTGATTTCTTCAGCTCGTTCTCTGGGGTGAACAGAATGCAAACATGATAGAGAGTCTGCTTTCCACATTCCTAGAGCTGGGACAATAGAAAAGCATGAAGTTGAATCTGGAAAGAATGATGCCTACCAGGCTTGGCAGGAGTTCAAATTCATGGCGGTCTTGATACTATTATACGTTTTTGTGAACCCTGTATATTATGAAAGGATGAACCACTCCCTCCAGCCAGTACCACTATTTCTCCAACACCAATTTAACTGCAAGGAGTTGTCTGTTGCCAACATCGTAGTTCCTTTCAGCAGGGGTAATTTTTCTTGAAAAGAATGCCAAAGGGTCTAGTTTGGGCTTCTACCCAAGTCTTTGTGAAAAGATGTATTAGTGTCCTCAAAAAATGGTCTAATGAAATTTGGGTATATTAATAATGGAGCTGAAGTGAATATTTCTTTCAGTGTCTCAAATGCTCTTGCTATTGCTGCTGGGTTCCACCGTCTTGTTCTTGAGAAGAAAGGCGAGTAGTGTGGCAATCATGTTGAAGTCTCACATGAAACGTTTGTAGAAGTGTGCGATTCAAATGAAAGTTCCTTCACTGTATTAGGTACAGGCCACCCTATAACCACTAAAACCTTATCTTGAGGCATCAGCACCCCCAGAAGGCTGCCTAGGAGGGCAGTGTTGGCTTAGGTGGTTGAGGCTATGGGTTGCTGATTGAAGGGCGTAAAACCTGTGCCAATAACTTGTGGTCCAAATCAACTGACTTGTTCACCCCAAGAAAATGAAAAAGCCCAAGATGAAAAAATAAGGCTACCTGACAAACCTGGACATTGCATTTTTTGGAATTATATCAAAGTAACATGAATATTTGCAATGAATAAGTTCCCCAATCTTAAACACTGAAACACTGATAGAGCAAGCCCATTTTGGAATATACAGTGCAACCTTGGATACAAGCATAATTCATTCCGGAAGCGGGCACGTATTCATAAACACTCGTAAACCAAATTGAATTTTCCCATTAGAAATAATGGAAACTCAAATTATTCGTTCCATAGCCCAAAAAAATAAATACATAAAAATGAATTAACACAAAATATAAAGTAAAAATAAAACAAATTAACCTGCACTTTACCTTTGAAAAGAATCGCGACAGAGCAG
>JAQMYJ010000009.1:26126439-26138449 GCA_030014305.1 Clarias laeviceps
TTTTTTTTTTTTCAGTTCATGTGATTCAGTATGCTGTTTTGCTTTGAGGAATTTTGGCACTGTTATACTTCCATACCAACGCATCAACTTGAGTAACCTTTTGTAAAATGTAACTGTAGCCAAATTAACTATAACTTAATTTATTAAGATAACTAGACTACTTGGTGAGAGCGACTCCAAAACTGCAGCTCTTAAGGGGTGTCACTCAGGACATAACAAAGAACTGGTGACACGGTGACAGATGACCAAGGCTCACTGATGGGCGTGGAGAGTGAAGACTGGCCCATGTAGCCCAAACCAATAGAAGAGCTACTGATCTCAAGCTGAGAATCTTTACCACTGACACTAGAGTATCAAAATGAATCAACACCTTCTGACCAATCAGATTTGAGATCCTAAATACTGAATTTGTTTTGTTTCGCCGTGTTCGTAGCCGTAACTCTCTGTTACACTTCTGCAGTTTTAGGGTTCAGTTGTTTTACTCACCTGTAAAAGTAAAAGTGTTTGCAACTGTTGAAATGAAACGAACTAGTACAGCAAATCAGCAAATTCAACACATTCAATGAAACACATCACAATTACATCCATGTGATACGAACCTCAAGTTCATTTTTGTGCATCGTAACAGATTTTCCTTCCTCCACCACTACGGAGTGGTTGTGGATGACTTGCGGTGGTTTCTGATGGCTCTCGAGGTACACCTTCACCACCACGGTCACGTCCATGCGCAGCCCGTTTACCGTAGCCGTAAGGCTAAAGGAGTCCATGAGGTTTCTGCCATCGTCATGGCGATAGACGACGTGACCCGCCTTCAAGTCATACTGAGTAAAAGCATCAGCCTCGATGCCTTCGCAAAGTAGAATGCCATGACTCGGAGGATGAAATATCTCAAAAAGTATATCCTCGTCACTTCGGACATCGGTGTTGGTAGCGACGCTGAAGTTGACCGATTGTAAAATGACTTCCTGTCCCTTTTGCACCAGTAGACCAGTGTTGTTGGCTATCTTTAAATAAGGATCCTGTGCGCTTACTTCCAGCAGCGCTGATGCATAATGCTTACCGTCGAACACAAAAAGGACAAAGCGCCCAAAGCTGACACCTCTGTGGACAAACAGCACTTTCTTTTCCTCCAGATCTCTTTGATGGAACTGATAAAGCTTGTGCGAGGTATCATTTACCAAGACGAGATCGCCCAGTGAGATTCCTCGTCTGGTGTAAAGCAGCTGCCCGTCATCGTAGTCTGAATCAGGATCATGGTAACACAGATCCTCCAACGTCAGGAGCCTCTGACTGTCCCGTGCAACGTGAAAGACTTTATCTACAACACGAACAGGTTTCTGATCATTCACTAACTCGATAGAGATGTTGAAAACGCCCTGATAGTCTTTCAGAGATGACGTCGAAACGCAGAACATAAACGCATCACGTGCTGTTTCACTATCATCATGAACATACAAGACGCGCTCCTCTAGAATGTCCTGATTTGTAAACTCCTCGATGTTGATGCTGGAGTTGTCAGTTCTGATTATTTTCCCGTGCTGAGGGCTGCTACTGATGGTGTAACTTACGGCTCTGGAGTCAAACGTCTCAAAGAAAAGACTGTCCTTGGTGATGATCTTACTCTCCCCTTCCATGAGGGCAAGCCCATGATTTCTCAGAACTGCGCCGTGAACGGCGGCTTTGATACTGATCCTGAAGTCATGCGTCCCAGAATAGGAGTATTCCGAAAACACCTGAAAGCTGAACGTGTCCCTCAAGTCTTTGTTTGGCTTTTCATAAAGTTTATACTGCACTTTTTGATCAGTGATGTTCATTTGGCTAAAAGTAGAGTTCTTTTTTAGGGGCTTGTCATTGAATAACAAGACGCCTTTCCTTGGTAAAGTCAACAAACGGATGTGAATATCATTCTCAGACAGTTTCACATTTTTGGAGACTATTCTTAAATCCTGAGGTGTCAATGTGACTTTATGATCATCGTTCACCTCCATTTTACTTCTTGTGACTTTATAATGAACCCACTGGACCCTTATATGAACAAGAACTTCATCTGTAGCCCAAGAGCCAATGCTGATGTTGCATTTGAAGCCATCGGATATATTTTTTAATTGTGGACCATGGAAGGTGCTGAGATACCTGAGTCGATCCTTTTCTAGAAGTTTCTGCGTAAAGATACTAGTATTCTTCCACTCACCACTGGAATGTAGTCGTTGCAGCTGACCGTAGACAGGCGAGCTTAGGACGTCGTACCGGATATCGATCGCTTGCTTGGCTACGTTTACTTGCACAGCTAAATTTTTGCTACCAATAAGAGAAGCTCGACCCTGGATCACGTCCACACCAGTGTTATTTATAACTTTATACTCCAAGGCGATGGCGATAATTCTCAGCACAACCGTATTACTCACCTTTTCTCCATCGCTCACTCTTATGGCCATCCTAGAGTTCTTGATGCCATTGTGGACGAAACTCATCTTACCCTGTTCCAAGTGCGAGTAGGAGAACGAGGTCATGGGTTTTCCTGGATTATCAGAAAGTTCCAGGAATCCAGCGCTTGCAATTAGGTTACCGTGTAGAGAGAATACCAGTTCTGTGTAACTACTATCAGGGTCAGTAGCTCTCAACATGTCCGTGCTCAGATGTCGTTTTGAGTTCTCTAGGAGAATAAAAAGGCTTCCCTCTGGGAGGCTGAGCTCTGGGGCATCATTAATAGGCTTGACCGTGATGTTAAACCTGTGCAAGTGGCTTGCTTTCAAATAACCAGGAACATCTTTATTGGTGCTGGTGGTGAAAACAGAAAACATGAAGAAGTCCTGAGAATCCTCTGATCCCCCGTGAACATACATGACCCGACCATGATGTAAATCCAGAACTTTGAAAGTATTATCCTGTTGATCAGGATCAACATCAAGTCTCAGTTCTCCATGGACCGGCTGCTCCTCAATGCGGAACATGATCTGGGATTGCTGGATCCCAAGCTTGTGGAATTCCAGGTTCAATTTAATGTGCTCTGAATCAAGTGGTGCTCGTTCACCTTCAAGAACCTCCAGATCTTTAAGCAGCAAGAAGGTCTGAGCCTTTGTCTTGTCTAAATGAGGAGTCTCCAGTTGAAGAGTCTGTGGATTGGCTGTGGAAATGGGTTGGACATGTTTTACAGGCTCACATCCAACAGAAATGTCCTTGGACGCAATAACGTTGGGCAGGCCCATGTTTCGATCATTGACTCTGATATTTCTAAGACAGCCTTTAAAGGAGGCACCACTGATGTGCTTCGATGCGACAGAGAGCAAACCATTTCTCTGCACTTCTGAAAATGTCTTTGCATCCACCCCACCCAGGAAGAGGGGCCTGTTAAACTGGAGAGCCCCAGATTTGGCTCCAAAACTGGAATTCAAGATCTCCTCACCAATGGTTAACTGAAGAGCCCTAGGTGCTACACAGAGCCTCAGTGAATGCCAAGCTTCTCTACCGACAGCTGTTATAGAGCTTAAAACTGTCTTACTCCCATCTACTCTAACAACAGCAATGAGGCGCTTGTCTCGAATCTCCAAAGCCACGTAGTCCCCTTTCCCCACAGAGCTGTACAAGAGAAGCCCAGCTTCACCTGAGGTATAGAACTCACACTCAAACACACCTTCCTGTGAGATCTCCCACTTCGGCAGAGATATGTGTGCTTTGGAACTGAAGAAACTGATTGAGTCGTTCACAGAGGCTGAAAACTGTGGGCTGCAGCCCAAAGACACCTCATGGACAATTTTATATCCAGAGTAAGGCCTTAAGGATGAAAGCAGATTGTGTTCATTAAACAGCACTTCATCCAGGCAGCCACGAAAGCCCACGTGAGATATATCAGTGAAAAGATAGAGCTTATCCGAATTCTCAAGTCCGCCGACGTAAAGTCCGTCCTGAACGCTGAGCTCCAGGTCAGGCCCGGGCATGCTCAGACTGCTCTGTGAAGTTCTGTCTACAGTCATGGTGATGTTGTGGTCATTGTGCTGGAGCTCAACGGAGTGCCAGGTAAGGTCGTTCAGATGAGCTGCTTTCTCTGAGCGAAGGGTGCGTTCGCCTGAGCCGAGATCAATCTGGACCTGCAAGTGAAAAAATACAGCTGTTAAATGATAAAATAAATCAAGCAGATGTTAGCAATATAATCTGGTGTATAAACCAGGAATTACATTTAGAGTGGAAGTGAGGATAAATACAATCAAGAGTGTTAACTCTAACCAGTTTTTCTATAATTGTTAGAATCTTAATGATTGAAATCTCTCAGATTGCCTTCAAACCAACAGAAGGGTCGGCTTTGTGCCCCAGCGTTCTGGTTGTTTTTTGATTTGAGACGCTGTTGGTTGGTTTATAGAGGGGTGGGTAGGTGGGTAGGTAAAGTACTTTATTAATCCCAAAAAAGAAATTGTAGATATTTTATGCTGCTCTTGACAATAATTTAAAAAAAAATAAGGTCCATTTAAGAAGTTTTTTTGTTTAGTAGATCAGATTAATAAGTTAAAGGTTATTAGGTTAATATGAAGCCTCAGGAATCAGACTCATGACATTGTATCACTTTTAAGAACATTCTATTAATAACTTAATAGATTTTACTGCATTGTTGTTGGTTCTCTGAACACAAGAATTTCACTCCTTTTATACTGAACTCAGTAAGGACATAAAACCTGATGTGACAATAAAACTGAATCTGAATCATTAGCCTATATGTTAATTCATGCTGAGTTTATGTTTGATGTTTAAACATTTTCTTTTTACATTTAATAAGCTCACCAGACAACATATTCACCCTGTCAGCCGCCTTCACTCGGCAACAACAAGCGAGGACTTGTTTCAAAATTACATCAGCAGAGATTTAGGTTTAGTGTCGACTTTTTTGCAGGATCTCCTCCTGGGCATCCTGAAAGTAATAACTAATGCAGGGGTTATGAGACTTTTATGTCAGGATGGAATTTACACTGGCTTTAGGGTAAACATATCTGGATAAGTGTCAGAGATTTACAGGGTTTTGGATAATCGCTGTACTGAATGTTATTTCATTACAGTGCAGAGCTGCATACGAAACTAATGACATAGATAGATAGATAGATAGATAGATAGATAGATAGATAGATAGATAGATAGATATTGCTTGTATAAAGTAACTGTATCCAAAAACAAGTAACTATTTGACTTTTATTTTTTACTATTTATATACAAAAAAAAAATTCTGTAAGGTTTAATGGTATGTGATGTCAATAGGATGTCAGGAAAATTATAATTTCCACAATTAATATACACAATTCTAACCATACTACAAAATATTACTGTCTGCCTTCTAAAAAATAAATTAGCTTCTTGTGATTTGTTGTGACTCCGAGGTGTACGAGTTCATCTAAACCACGCACCTGAATACGTCCTGCCTGTAGCGCCATCCAGAGGAAATCTGTTTCTCCGGCAGCCAGGAACAGCAGCCCGTCTGTGCTGGAGGTCCTAAATCTCACATGCAGGGAGTTTTTACTGGACGACCCCACTGTTTTCAGCTGCACAAATCCATCCCCATAGAAAGAGGCTGTAAGATGTGAAGATTTTATCAGCACGCTGTAAGTAATGGGTTCATGTAGAATTTATTTAACACTTGTTAAATTCTGGATTGTGGGAATCCAGAAATCCAGGGATAAATATTTATTATTAACATGTATGGAAGGAGTCTGCAGTGTCAGTGATTTGTAACAGGCAGAGGTGTAAAGCTTTAAGGACAGAAGAGTCTTAACATCAAGGGAGAGAGAAAAGAGAGTCTGGTTAGGGAACGACTTTACAGCTGCTGTAACGAGAACAAGAACAAGAAGAAACTTACACAGACATGCCACAATATGAAAAGATGTATTTGTCTTATATCTCAAGCATTCACAATAGATGTAGAATCGCTGCTTGTTTAAACAATAATGAAAATATTTGTTTATTTAAAACATATTGTTCAACATGACAAATCCCCCAAAATAAATGTGTTATAATAAAAATATGGCTTTTTTTTTTAGTATGCAATTTTTCCTGAGCATTTCTGAGTCATGTGACTCCGACTCATTACAATATTGGATACAGAGCTGAAAAGAGAGCCTCAAGCAAACAGGAACATATCCTGCAAAAAAGAAACATAATAAAGTGGGGTTAAAAACTTTTTAATCAAAGTCAAGTTCACACAGAACAACAATTTGAAAGATTTGTTCTTTTTTTAGATTAGATTTTTTTGTGCACACATTTGCATGAATTAATATTCATACACATTTGTGTTTAGATGTACAGTATGTGTTAAATGTTTATTTGTAAATGTAAATGTCATGTTTAATTTGTATCTATACAGCCTTAAAAAAGCAGGTCAGTTCATATAGACCGCAAAATCTTAAAGGGTCCGAATAAACCGAATACATCTTTAAAATGTAACTCTCATTTATTTTTGGTAAGATAAAGTTTGGCTTATTGCTTTTTAACTTAAAAAAATAAAATGATTAATAAAATGATGTGGGACACAAAATATAACCCCAAATACTTCACCACACCCACTGGTGATACTTTTCCTACAACAGCACCACACATTGAGGTTTACTGTTTGATTAACAAATTCATTATGTTGTTTGTTTTTCATTAAAAAAAAAAACACTGTGGGAAAAAAGAAAACGAGGTCAGTGCTCCGCAGCATTGGGGGCAAGAAAGTTAATTGCAGTTTCATTCTTTCAGCCTGCCGTCCTCTAACACATTCCTCTTCACTCTGTACCTGAGGATGTGGAATTCCTGTGACCTGTGACAGTCAAACTTATGTCATATGGAATACTATTCATTATGACTTATCCCAGGACAGGAATTAAATATTTATTGCTTGAGAAATGGCATATATTAACACACACACACACACACACACACACAGACAAACACAACCCCACTTTTGCCCTACAGCATATTTCGCAGACTAAATGGGGTAACTACGGTTAATGCATTATCAGAATTCAATTAATGCATGTTAATGCACAGAGTGTCTTCTAAAAGCACAGCAACAGGACTGGCGGCGTTTCTAGAGCAGTGCG
Organism: Clarias laeviceps; assembly: GCA_030014305.1. Classification (NCBI taxonomy): domain Eukaryota; kingdom Metazoa; phylum Chordata; class Actinopteri; order Siluriformes; family Clariidae; genus Clarias; species Clarias laeviceps. The sequence continues at coordinate 26,133,495 of JAQMYJ010000009.1, forward strand.
TCAGTCAGGATTACACCACATTATCTGTGGAAGAGGATAAGCCGAGACATGAGCTGTGTGAATGAAGACGCTTTATTATCTCATGTTATACTGTACATCTGCTCAGTGATAGATTATTGCTATAATTTTTATAGCAAGTTTCTGCAAACAGCACTTTGTGTTATAACATTCTGAGGTAAATCTGTAAGTAAACTTTTCAAACATCTTCAGACAAGAAAAGCTTAGGATTTAAGATCGTACAATTTGCAATAAAAGTGTGATGTCATTCTTTCATAAATAAAAAGTCATTGGTAAATTGTTGTGGTATAAGAGGAATATAACACCTTGTGACACTCTGTTGTAGATAATTCCATAATATATATAATAACTTATATAATAACTACAGGATTATAGCTCAGTGGTTAAGGCATTGGACTACGGTTCGGGAAATCCCAGGTTCAAACCCCACAACCACCAAGTTGCCACTGTTGGGCCCTTGAGCAAGACCCTCAACTGCTCAGATGTATAATGAGATAAAAATGTAATTCGCTCTGGATAAGAGCGTCTGCCAAATGCCTAAATGTAAGAGCAGTTTTACTTATGTGCATGAACACAGTTTTACTTATATAATCCCAACAGAGTCAACAAAAACATTATAATAATAGCTGCACATGTGCATTTATAAACTATTAAAATGTATTTGTTGTCCTTGTATAATTATATAATTGAATTATAATTAGTTATGTTTTATTATTATTATTATTATTAGCAAGATACTATATTATCTTATATTATTATATATCTATATATATAATACTAATTACAAAACAAAATAGTTATTCTAACAATTTAAGCAAAAATAATTTAATAAATTGACATTTTTAAAGCCCTCAAAGACAATGAGGTTTGAACATTTCCAACACACACACACACACACACACACACACACACATATGAAAGGTCACAGATATTGAACTGCCCTGATACACTTTATAGTTTATGGAAAATAAGGGATAGGAAATAAAGAAGAGTAAAAGAATAGGAGGTAAGAAAAAAAGGAATAGATGAACTGGGAATAGACAAGGACATGATGAAGAGGAAATAGAGAAATAGAGAAAAGGTGAATGTGGACCAGGGAAGAGGAGAATAATGAGAGAGAAGGTGTGAATGTGGATTTGGGAATGAGGAATAAAAGGAAGGACTGAGAGAAGGGATTAAGGAATGGAGGAATAGATAGGAAGTGAATTAAAAACAGGTGCAGAGTTAATAATTCTTTAGTAAAGTACTCACCTCCACGAGCAGCTGGTTTTATTAGCACTAGAAGTAAAAGCAGTTTCTCCAGCAGGTTCCTGACACTCAGCACACACTGAGACATCTTTCATAGTCTGTACACTCTGTGTGTGTGTGAAGTGTTTATTGGGAAAATAGGAATAATAACCTGTTTTTCTGTGTCGGTGTGGAACACACACACACACACACATCCTCACCTTCAGCTCTGCGCCTGGAGTCGAGCGGAGAACCTGGCGCGCGCGCCCGCCACTTACATTTTGTTAATGCAAAAAAAAGAAAAGAAGAAGCGCCACGCCCACATGCGCGCGCACTTTAAGCGTTTATGAATTATATAAAATCAGCTTTAGTTTTGTCCATATCTGGCTGATTTAGTGAACAACATAAAACGTGTACAATTTACTCCATTTAGTTTTATATATAAACTGGTCAACAAACTGTAGTATATTATTATAGTATTTATGGTCATTATAGTCAATTAAAGTATTTAGGTTATTATACTATAATATGTATATATATATTATGTAGGCACTTAATCCTGACCAGAGTCATTGAAGATCCAGAGCCTGTCTGTCTTTTAATCATTTTGAATTATATTATTATATTAAACAGAAGTTATGAAATTAACCTTTTGGTTAAGAACGACATCCTGCATGTCCCATATGAACCTGAATTCAAATGCAAATGTAAAAGTATTTATTTATAGAATAAAACCCAGTTCTACCATATTACTCGTGTTCCTTTTCTTTAGATGACGTTTTAATATTTCATTCTACAGTACAGTTTAGTTCAGTATAGCCGCTAGAGGGTGCTGTTTGATAGACAAGGCAACTGCAGCAAGCTGTATATTGATAACAATAACTAACACACACACACACACACACACACACGGTGCATTTTTTTCTCTACACAAAGTACTTGTACAAAATGAAATTGATATAAACCACAAAGAAAAACTCAAATCTTCCCATGTTTTTACCCCTCAGTACTCTGTCCATAGTGTGTATTGTTGGCTTTGCATAAGTGCCATAATGATAATCTTGCTAACAATTAAGAAATACCTGCAACTACTATTTTAGCATCTGCATCAGAAAGCTAAGGATATTTTATGGCAATGTGTGTGATTGATTTGCGGTTATACACTTTCATTACATTTGCCATAACATTTGTTAAAGCTAAAAGTCATTTTGTTAAGCTAAAAGTCATCATTAAATATAATAAAGGCTAAATATTTATGATGGTCCCATGTTTTATTAAAAAGGGAAACTGAATTTGTAAATGTAAAAACATGATGCTGCCACCCCCATGCTTCACAGCTGACATGGTGTTCTTCTGATTAACAGGTTTAACCTTTTCCTCCATGCATGCTAATCACTATAACCACACAGTTCAGATTTTGTTACAATCAAATTCATAAGTTTACGTATTGAATATGAAGTAGTAAGTAAATGTAAAGTAATAAAATCCATTAGAGCTCATTAAAAGCTGTACCTCATGATAAGATGGCGCTGGTGGAAAAATAAAAATAAATTACTTATTTGCTTTGTAACAGGGCACTGGTGGCTCAGTGGTAGGTGTTTCGCCTGCCACATGAAAGGCAGTTGCGCTCATTTACCAGCAGTGATTGTAAGGATTACATTATAAGGAGTATAATTAAAGTATAAAGTATGACAAATAAAGGCTTCAAATAAAAACACCACACTAGAACGCTAACACTCCGGGAGGAAAAACTTTATATCAATGCATCAGTCAGCTGAATGAGGTGTGGAAACGGGAGGAGAGGTCAGACATTGTGTAATGCTCAGTGTGTGTTAGTGTTCAGAGTATTGTGCAACAGGGGTGTATTTATATGTAATAGAGTCCACTTTGTTTACAGTTGATGTCAATGTAAAGATATGAAAAAACAAAAAAATATGTCAGGGGTCAGTATGAATAAAAAGGGGCGTGGTCAACAACAAAACAACATTTCCAAATTTTAATAAGGCTAAATCTTGCAGATTACAAAAAGAAAACTTTTTTATAATCTATTTTACATTTCCAGTTGCAACACTATGATTAGTCAATCATGGTTTAGGGGCGGAGCTTAGCAAAAGAACTTATGTTCCATAAACAGTTTTGTTGGCTAAGTTTAAGGGTTAACATTACTGAACTGGACTTGCTATAGCATAGCACTAATTGTTATGACCACACAGTTCAGATTTTGTCCTGATCAGACAACACTTCTTCAAAAAGGTGGTGATCACCTGCAAACAATCGAGTGTTTTTTTTTTGTTTTTTTTTCATGCCGATATTAGAGTAGCAGCATCTTTCTTGTGCGGCAGCTCTAAAGACTATATGAGTGAAAATGACTTATCTTGCTTCTTTCATTATTAAATCATGGCCCATGCATTAGGATCCTGTTTACACATTTCAATACGGCATGATCACGTGTTGTTTTATAAACTAAAGATGTAACCATTTTGGCTTTTTATAAAACAGTCCTGCGCATCTCTAGGTTACTTCTGACTGTATTGTGAAGTAAACTAGTGAGAGTCATCCCAAAATGTTTAGCCTGGACTGTTTGGATCAATCTATGTTCATTTTCATAATCCACACTTTCCAGTAAATAAAATGTTCACCGCTCAGCACACCCTTATATAATTAATCATGACATACAACTAATTTCATAGGTTTAAGTATTGAATATGAAGTAGTAAGTAAATGTAAAAAAGTAATGAAAAGTAATATATTATATAGTATTAAGAGTTATATCTATAGTTTATAAACGGTTTGAAATGTGCAGATTTATTAGCTGAAAAAAAGCTCTTTAAAAGCTGCACCTCATGGTGTGAAACATAAGATGGCGCCGATGGTGTGACTGTGCTGTTGCGTTCATTTATAAAAACATTAAAAATGGAAGCTTCACTGCTTCGACAACATGAATCAGAAATAAATAACATTACATAATTCAAACAAGGTGAAGCAGAAGAAGAAAAAAAACTAAATCCCAGAAATGAGATTTGAAGTACACTGTAAACCCTAATGCTCAACGTACTTAAACATATTGAGTACTGTTAACTTAAATTATTACAAATTAATAGACCTTGATGAGTATTTAGAACTTTTTGGTATTTATGAGTTTGTAGAAATGACACTTTTCAAATTAGCTGAACAACTTTGATATTTTAAGCCACAGTAACTTAAAGTCTCCTTAAAGTTCCACCAACTTACAATCTTTCAGCCTGGCGATTTTGTGTCTTACATCATCAATGCACATGTTGAAATGTTTTGATCAAGATGGTGGATTGGTCTGTCTTTGCCTGATGCTGTGAGTATAATCTTTACAAATCTGGGGACCCTAAAGTTGAGGTTTTTGATTTATGTCATCTGATTGTCGACAGTTTGGTGCTCTCTAGAGTTATGAATAGAATGTTTTTAGACTTGCACGGGAAAAAACATAAGCTCCACTTTTTGCTACCTACTGTTTAGGAGGTTAGAAAGCAAGATTTCTTGTAATTGGCAAATATCAATCTTTAATTTGAACCGACTACTTTACTAGCATAAATTGTTTAGTTTTTGAAATTGTCAGGTTTACAACTCCGGTTTTCGGGGTTTATAAATCCTGAATTCCTATTAGTTTTAGTTTTAGTATTAATATTCATAGATTTTGTACTTTCAGATTTAACTGAAGAAAAATAAAGAAAATTACT
>JAQMYJ010000009.1:26162341-26174608 GCA_030014305.1 Clarias laeviceps
TGTCTTGTTCAATAAAGCAAGAGACACTGCTTAGTCTGCTATTGGGTTCATCCTTCTTCAGTCCTGAGCCTGACAATTATCACTAGTGTATCTAATATTTAAATATTCAGAGTTTGAAAAAGTTTACTTGATTTACTTAAACACTAAACATAGTGTGAACCATCGTGCATATTCCTGCGTAGGCATCTTTAATGATTAATATTTCTCCTTCCTTTTTCATTTCAATCGTAAATTTTTTCGTGCGTGTTTCAGAACATTAAACATTTCTATCTGCACGATTTGATCAAAAACTTACATTACAATTATTTTGACTCGTGATTATGACTTAAACTGTGATATTTACCTATAAAATGTACCGTTTCTGTATTTATCTACAGTAGCTTACATAATTACACAACACATTTCATTGGTGGTTTACTTTTTTTTCCTTGTTGGTCCAGTTTCTAACACTTGTTTATCTCACATTTTGCTGGTAACAGAAGCGAATCCGAGACATCGCGCCGAAGATCGTTCAGCTTCTCACCGAGTGGACGGAAACGTTTCCGTACGACTTCCGGGACGAGCGCATGATGCGCAGCCTGAAAGAGATGACGCACCGTCTGGCGTTCGGAGATGAGGTCAGCACCACCTCTTTATTTTCTCACCTACATAGATGATGTCATCTCTGTCCTGAAGTGATGACATCATTGTCTTTCCAAGCAGACATGAAATCAAAAGTGTCTCTCTCCCTCTCTCTCCCTCTCTCTCTCTCTCTCTCTCTCTCAATCTCTCTCTCTAAGACTGTTGCTTAGCAACGCAGCCGGTCGCATGTCTGTGTGCTTGTGCACTAGAGTCGAGAGGACGATGCTTTTATCTGCGAGCGAATGAGTTATGTAGAGTTTGGTGTGAAGAGATTACGCTTGTGCTGGTGGGTGTGGTGGTGGTGGTGGTGGGGGGGTAAAACAGGAAACGGTTTTGGGTATATCAGCGTACGGGTGAACGATTCGGCAAAAATATCAAATATCACGATATGTGCCCGATACAATGCTGAGTTTATACCAAGGAAAAAGGATTGAATCAGAAGTTATAATTGTATAAATGTGTTTCATTATGTGTGTGTAGAAATAAATTCATGATTAAGGTAAATCGCAGGTTTATACTAACACACTCTTTCCTATACATTTTCGTTTCTATAGTAACCGCTCATTCGCAGGGGCGAGTAAGGCGGATGCGCTACATCGCTAGGTTAAAGAAATAAAATGTTTAATTGTTTATATGGTGAAGTTTCCTTTAAGAAGAATAAAAGTTTGTTTTACATTAATGGTCTCCACTGTTAGAGATTAAGCTGTAACTTTGATTTCTTCAAGACTGAGGAGTTTTTGAGCGTTTTGTGGTTTCTCTGTTGCACAACAAGCTCTGGGTTTTTTGTCTCATGAATGAGAAGCGATCGAGAGACAGGGAGAGAGAGTTTATAGCTGCTATAACATAAGTGAAAAAAAGTTGTCTTTCTCAGATGTTCTACCATATTATATGTAAATAAAAAACAGATTAATAATATATTGTGGTCATGTTGAATAGACAGCAAACTGTAGTTTTTGGCGAAATGGTGGCATATGAGGAATAAAGGTAATTAGTTTTATGAGGAATAAAGGTTTTATTCTCTGCTTGTGTTTGAGCTTCCTGACTCAGTGTTGCTGTGAATCCGCTCCTCACTTTGCTTCTGATCTTCTGCAGTTGTCCCGGCGAGCGATGCAGCGTCTGATCCAGCGACTCCTGCGCAAACTCACCATCCTGGGACAGTACGAGGAGTCTCTGGTGACGTCCAGCACGCCCGTCACACCGTCCTCGCCAGTCGCGTCGGCGGGCGAGAAACTGTCTGCTCTGAAGGCGAAGCAGCACGTGCGGAGGGACGAGTGTATCCTGAGCGTGTGTGACGACCCGTTCATCCTCGCTCAGCAGCTCACGCACATCGAGATGGTGAGTGGGAGGAAACGACAGCTCCGTTATCGTGCGGTTATTGACGCCGTGTCAGACATTATGGGATGGCGCGCTAATATTAGCTGGATATAAATCCATGAATAAATAATTGAATCTGCGTAATTGAGATTTAATATTTGGCAGAAGCAATGATAACTCGCTCAACGGGGGCTGGTGGAAATGAAAGTGAAAGCATTCAGAGTCACATGTTTCCTGATAAAATTTTTAAAAGAATTATTGAAGCCTCTTTTCTAGCAAGTTTTCAAGTAGGGCTGTTTTTTTGTTTTTTTTTCCCCAAGTTGTAAATCAACATTCACATTAGTTATTAATATTCTTAATATTAATATTAGAATAAACATAAATGTTTACTATGTTGTAAAACTTCGTCACACAGCTTCAGCTCTGACAGTTATATAGTGCTGACACTGGAGACTCCTTACATAAACATTAAATAATCCGTTTCTTTGGAGCGTTTGCCGTCTCTGTGAACGAGCTGTTACTATAGAAACCCTAACATAGTCAGACACAATCTGAAGGTTTGCTGTCAAAATGAATGGAATGATTCTGATCGGTTTGTTGCGTTTGACCTGCAGGAGAGACTCGGGTACATCGGCCCGGAGGAGTTCGTCCAGGCGTTTGTCCAGAAAAGACCCACTGATAACCATAAGGTGAGTCGATTCTCCCATAAACGCGCAGAATGACTTTAACAAGAGAGTCTTTAACAATCTCACGTGACTCAGCTCTAGAGATGCGCATAAACAAACAGCATACAGTACCGTGCAAAAGTCTTGAGCCCCCCACATGAGAAACCTTTTTGTCTCTCATGTTCAGTCCAGTCCCTGTACCTGAGCAGCTTCAGAGGAATGTTTTTAGTTTAAGCCACACAGTGAGCCATGAATCGTTCAAGCACAAAACCATCTACCTTAAGTCCTGACCCAGTGAGAAACAGGTGCAGATGGTGACAGATGATCAGGCGGTGATTAGTTTACTGCTGATGCTGAGTGGCTGGAACAGACGAGAGGGGAAACGAGGTCGCTGCTGATGAGGCTGTTACATAAACGACCGGTTTAAAAATTGTATTTTAGACACTTTTGTTCAAGTTTCTTTTATTTAATCCACATCATTACATTTTCTTTAATATGAAGAAATGACTTTTGCACAGTACTGGACATCGGAAGTGCACAGATATGGGAGATTTGTATTCAAATTAAACTCACTAAATAGAATTAAGTACATTTATAAACTTTTATTTTATTAAATACATTTATTTTTAGTAAAATTGACATTCTTGTCAGAGTGTAAAATTCTCAATAGCTCTGAGGTTTCTTTATAAATCTTTGTATAACCTTTTAGTTTCTTTGGATACACAGTGAAGTTATGATTAAAGACGTCTACTTAGTTTAAACAAATAAAGTAATCTGACTGAAAGTTACACGGATATCAGCGTCTCTTGAACTCTTCTCTTCCAAAAAAGTTACAAATTCTAAGACATCCGCCAAGTCAGATCTGTGTTTTTCTGTAATTTCTTTTTCATTTATTTTATTCAGAATGGATTGATTCATTTATTCATTCATACTACATATTATTAAACAGCCTGATTTTTCTTTTTTTCACTCTCTCTCCATTTTGTCCCCAGAGCTTTTTCAGCAAAAGGAGAGTCAGTAATCTGGAAGCCTACGTCGAGTGGTTTAACCGCCTCAGCTACCTGGTGGCCACAGAAATCTGCCTGGTGAGTGTTTTCCTCTGAAAAACGTCACGACTAGAACGTGATGCTGATATCAGAGTTAGGCTTTTGGGAGGGTAACGTTTGGCCAGAATGACTTCACAGCACCATTTCTCAGAAATTTCCACCTCCTTGTGGTCTTTGCTGATATTAATGCTGTGGCGCCCCCTGCTGTGTGTGTCTGGTTTAGCCGGTGAAGAAGAAGCACCGGGCTCGAGTGTTGGAGTTTTTCGTCGACGTGGCTCGGGAATGCTTTAACATCGGCAACTTCAACTCCTTAATGGCGATAATCAGTGAGTGACGTTTCGTTACGTTATATAGCATCATGCCTATGAGCGTGTCATATAATCCATGTGGTAACTGTGTAAATTAAACTGGAGTTATTTTCGCAGCTGGGATGAACATGAGTCCTGTGTCCAGGCTGAAGAAAACCTGGGGTAAAGTCAACACAGACAAATTCGAGATCCTGGAGGTGAGACGCTATACTGGGCACTGATTCGCAATAACCGTTTGGATTGCTGTTGTTGTTTAACTCGAACACTTGCTGGGTTTTTGTATTGTTTTAGCATCAAATGGATCCGTCCAACAACTTCTACAGCTATCGTACTGCGCTGAGAGGAGCCAATCAGAGATCAGCTACGGCTCACACCACCAGAGAAAAGGTAGGTTTACTCATTAACCTGGTTTATCTAACTAACACACACACACACACACACACACACACACATTCTTGGGATTCTTGCTGGAGTTTCGAGGACGGGTTTCAGAATAATAAACTCTGTAGAGCTGTTTCACTGGGAATGGCGTGTAGGGTTGAGGATTATTACGATGTGATAAATTATGAAATTGTGGATATTGTTTTAAGCTTTTATAAAAAATGGATTCAGCTCCCTCGAAGTAAAAGAAGTTTTTTTTCTTTTACATTTTTTCATTTCAGTGTAATTTGTATATTTTTAAAAAGTGTGTTTTATTAAAAAATAGTAAACTTTTAAAACTTTTTTTTTTAAAGCAAACTGTTATTCTGTATCGCAGAAATATCAAATGTTTATAATAATAATAACCATCATAATAATAATAATAATAGTCCTTTATTTATATATCATCTTTCATTCATTTACAGTGTAGTTTAAGACAACATAAGAAACAAAAAGTCATCAAAAACAAGGTAGAATATTTAGAAAACAGCCTAAATATTTACACTATGTGTTTATTTCATATGTAAAATATGTCTAATGAAATGGCCTGTATTAAACAATCCATAAAAAATAACAGTAATTTGAAGGTCGGAACAATAACAGGAATCTAATCAAGTTCAGCATTTTCAAGTCTAAAACCAGGACAAGGTGAGATCGAGTCACAGCTGAGTGTGAAGGACGTCGAGTCTAAAATTAAAGCAAGATTGAATCGAGACAGGAAACTCTCATATCCGCACTGGGCTCGAACGTTTAGTCTCGTGCCTTTAACCATATGGACACATGATGGCCGTCGCGTGTACGTTGCAGATTTTATATCTCTTTTCTAACTACTAGTTAAAAATGTTAACAATCAATGAATGATTAATTATGATTAATATCTTGACTGTGATCACTAATCAACTTCTAAGACAAATAAATTGTGTGCTGCAATACCGGTGTAAACACTAGAGGCAGTATAGCACCGTCTCCACTGTGGAGTAAAACAATCTAGTGCTGTGTCTCACAACACGTCCTTACTGTTCTACACCGTTACTGAGTACCAGTTTTCCTCATGATTAATGTTTAAAAAAAACAACAACAACAACTAATGAGTAGCCTTCAAACCAGCAAAAAGCTCAGTTTTGTGTGCTGGTCTTCTGGATGTTTTAGATTAGAGAAGGTCAGCGTGTTTGGTTTGAACTGGAGGTCATGATGACGGTGTGTTTTATCATCGCTTGTGTGAAATGTTTTCCAGCACAGCTAGGAATCCGGATGGTCAGAAATTTTTTGCCTCTGCTGCTCCCTCTAGTGGACATGGTTATAGTCCTGCAGATGTGCATTAGCTCATATTGTTTCTGCTTTTGCATGTACATGTTCACCCAGGTCTCATTCATCAATTTTTGTTTGAAACTTGCAGATCGTTATACCGTTCTTCAGCTTGTTCATTAAGGATATCTACTTCCTTAACGAGGGCTGCGTCAGTCGACTCCCCAACGGACACATCAACTTTGAGGTGAGTTTAGACCCCAATTTCTTTTCCCCTTGTTTTTGTCTTTTTTTTTCCCCCGATTTCAGCATTTCATGACCTCGTTTTATTTTTGCCAACAGAAATTCTGGGAGCTGGCCAAGCAAGTGAGCGAGTTCCTGGCATGGAGGCAGGTGATCTGTCCGTTTGATAGAGACAGAAAAACCCTGCAGTACCTCATCAGCGTGTCTGTCTTCACAGACGATGGTGAGTTTGTTCACTTAAAGAAGTAAAGAAGAAAAACTTAGTGTTGTGATGTTTAAAAGAAGAAGAAAAAAGGTGGTGTGTGAAGCGGCGTCGCTGTCACCATTATATTTTCTTATAATAATAATAATAATAATAATAATAACCTTCCAAACTGTTTAATTCCTCGTATACAGGAACAAATTTCACAACCCTTATATTTTTATTATTAAACAAGTGAATCTTTTTTTTTTTTACTTTTTTGGAAAGCTTTACTTACGGAGGACTGACACTGGCCACTCCTTCCATGAAAATTTATTCTGCTTACAAAACAAACTTAATGACACTTGTTTATGTAAAGATTCACCCTGCAGGTTCCTGTAAATGCGCTGTTGCCATGGAAACAATAACGAATTTAAATTCGGATGGATTTTTTTCCCCTCCTCCCCCAGAGCTCCAGTTGGCGTCTTACGAGTGTGAAGGACCAGAGAACAACCTGGAGAGAGACACACGCCGCTCCCTCAGGTGAGGACTCGCGCATCACACGTTCACGCATGTCACAGATTTACTTTCTCAACTGTGACACTTTTGATTTTTTTTATTCATTTTGCAACATTGCAAATAGCACTTGAGGAAAATTCACCATAGAACCTTAGCCAAGTCTTCGTACACGTCAGAGTCGTAGCTCCATCTGTAAACACAAAAAACAGATTTTGGGTAGGAGGCGTGGCCTAAACTTGAAAGTTGGAACACGTATGTATTTCATGTGTAAGAGTAAAAAGTACTGGGTACGACGCTAACATGGCGACCCATAAGCTTCCCATAAATGTCTTCACTGATCGACTGCACTTTGTGTAAAACTTACTAAATGCTCCTCAGATTTAAACCATAACCTAATAAAAAAAAAAAAATTATTAATTAATTGATTGATTGATTGATTGATTGATGATGCGTGTTGTGTGTGTGTGTGTTGCAGGACGTCTCTCAGCAGGATGTAGATGCCGAGGTTTGGGAGAGACTGAAATGAAATGAAGTGAAACACTGCACAAAGCGTTTGGTTTATATGAAGAAAATATATATATATATGAATAAAGTATCTCTGCCTATATTAAATAATGAGACTGGATTCTCATCATAGCCTCATCATCTCTGTATCGAATAACACATTCATCTCATCTCATGTACCTCATGTAAAGCAGTTTGTGTAAGCTTAGTGAAGTCTTATAAGCATTATAATCTTCTGTATAAATGAAGTGTGTCGCTGGCTGACCTCTTCTGTTACATCGTGTAAGCTGTAAATTGTATTTTTATGTTTTGTGTATGTCATTTAAATGTTTTTCTATGGATTCTGTGGCCTCGTGTATATAATCTCGACTTTGCCTTATAAAGAAAATCTTGACGTATAATTTTGCCTGAAGTCTCTTCTGTTCAGTTTTTTTTTTTTTTTTTTATTATCTGAAGGTACAATACTTACTCTGTGAAAGGAGAAGTTTTGTTTCTGTCAGTAGCCGTGTAATAATGACTTTAGAGAAACACCTGATTTGCCATGCAATAGGTCTTTCTAGTTAATTCATTTTACGATACTAGCCTTGGATCATCTAACAGGATATTCAATAAGTTTATAAGTTAAGCCTTCATTTGTCACATGTACACAATGAAATTCTTTCCTCGCATATCCCAGCGTAACTGGGGTCAGAGTGCAGGGTCAGCCATGACACAGCGCCCCTGGAGCAGATAGGGTTAAGAGCCTCGCTCAAGGGCCAACAGTGGCAACCTGGTGGAGCTGGGGCTCGAACCGCCGAACTTCTGATCAGTAACTCAGTGCCTAAACTCTCTGAGCCACCACTGCCAATGTGTGTGATGTCATTGAATCGTAGTTAGCTACTAGCTCTACTGGCTGGCTCACCTTTTTTGGCCATCTCACCATTGGCGATGTCCTACCTGACTCATTCTTTTTTTTCCCCACCATTTTTACAGTCCTTCCTGGGTTGCCTTTTTTGCATCCCTTACTAGATCCACTACATTTGCAGACCCTGGCTAGGTCCCCTTGTTGCATGTTTATCTGGTTTTAACATTAGGCCCTTTCTGGGTCAGCAATTCTGACTTGTCATTTACACAACCTGGCCGGGTCACCATTCTGCTTGATGTTTTTTTACAGGCTGTGAATGGCTCACCATTTTGGCAGCCCCTACCCCAGTGGTTATCAACTCCAATCCTGGAGAACCATCTGCTGGCACATTAAAGTGCTTTCTCAGCTCTCAGCACACCTGATTTAACTATTCAACTAATTTTCCTAATTGAAGTGGGTGGGGAAGAGCAAGGAAAAGACTAAAATATGCAGAGCATATGGTCCCCCAGGAATAAGGTTGAGAACCACTGCCCTACCTGACTTTTAGCAGTTTGGTTATAACATGGTTGGTTTACCTTTTTTAAGCTCCAACTGGCTCACAATTTTCCCCTGATTGATAATTTAGTGGAAGCCAATTCCCTCCTGTCCCACTCTCCCATCAAGGCCACAAGACTATCACATGCTTCCTTCCCTGCATCTTTTTGAACTCCTGCTCTACGTGACTTGTCATCTTTCCAGGACCGTCTTGCCAATAGCAAGTGTTCCTGTTTCTCTTTCTGTTGCACCTGTTAGGGCTCACCACAGCAGATCAGGAACCTGCATATTGACTGGGAATTGAACCTGGGACACGTCAGTAAAAGTGCCATATGCTAGACTACTAGTGAACCTTGTTGAAAATTGATAGATAATAATGCATAAAATCTACTTCCATAAATGTTATAAAAGTGCCACGGTGGTGAGATTTACACAGGATGCACTCAAATTAAATTCCAGGGCCAAGTCAGGCACCCCAGGCACAGCGCTGTCATGGCAACATGTTGAGTGGCACCAGGAATGGCCAGGCTTATTGATCACGCTGGTCTCGCTGCTGTCACAACGCCAGTCTTTTCACTGATCCACCTTAGACTCTGGTGGGAATGTGAGAAGAGCATTTACACCACAAAAAGCTTCCCTTATTCACTCCCACCTGTTTGAGAGTGTAAAGAGTGGCTCGCTTTAGCAGTGCTGCCCCGGGTTTTAGAGTTCTGCTGGCTTTTCTCCAGCTCTCTGGCAAACTGCCTGCCATGTGCTGATGCTCAGACATCTTTCACAACACAGGAATGTGCCGGAGAGCGGAATTCAAACAAAAATGTCTCTCTGCAGAAATATCGACATTAAGATCATGTAAGTGTTCTAAAAAGGAACTTAACAGAAAAAGTAAAGAAGTATAAAGAAATAATACAAAATGCATTCATTTAAACCTTTCAGATAAAGACTTAACACCCACACGGCTTCCTGAGGAGTTAGTGATAGTGTAATGTAGAATTTCCTCAGATGTAACTGAGGTCGGTTTTAGAGATAAGAACGAGGAGATGGAAGATCTTGGATCTAGGAACAAGACATTACACTTTCTAGAACGTAGCATGACCTAGATAAAGTACGGAAGCATATGGAGAACAGAATATTTTGTTCAGCTCACTTGCCTCACTCCTCACAAATTTCCTTTTTAATAAAAAAAATTAAAATCAGTGACACGTTTGCAATGCTAACGGACGCCAAGTTTTCCCCCACTTTTCACGCCTCTCCCGTGTTGTGCTGAGTTGACTGAAATCTTTAAAGTGTCCTCGAACACAAACATTTGGTGGTTTGGGTCAAAAGGGCCAACGTATAGTACTAAACTTACGACATTTACTAAATTCACTGTTTCCTTTAAAGAAAATCTTAAATCTTAGTCTGTAACCGTCTATAACTGGTAACCTCTTTAACCCTCCTTCGGTATTGTCTTGTTTAATACAGTTAATCTAATTGACAAAAAGCTAAAAGGTCTGTTAGCTGCTTTTGTTACAGGCTGCCCTAAACCACTTGTATATTAATATTTACAAATATCATATCATTTATTTATCATCAGCAATTGTCATGGACACATTGCCGTATTTATACCATGCATAACATTTTCCTACCTTAACCACAATGCTATTTGACTACATACAGACAGTTGTGCAATAGGATTTTGCCCTCGCTTCATCTGAATGTTAAGAGAGCGATGCAACGGCACTTTATTCTTTTACCTTGCCTACCTCTCTCACCTCCTCATCTACTGTATACAACCTGATCAAACAGAATAGCTTTGAAGGATAATGCTAATATTGCCATCAAATGCTGCAGCTCTTATCATCTCATAGGTCACTGATTAGCCGAAACAAATCTTAACTGCCTCCCCCACCCCCTCCCCCACCCCCAGGAACCTGTATACAGGATAAAGCAGTATGGACGATGAGTGAGAGTGTACTGTGCTAGCAATACCAACTTCTCACAGGAACAGCCAACACCCTCTCGCACCTCAACACACTCTCTCTCTCACCTGTCTGTGTTTTTCCCACTACCTGTCTTTCCATGTCCTTTGCTCTTTCTGTCTGTCTCACTTTCTGTCTATCTTTCTCTGACTTTATATATATATCTTTAATAAGTCTATGTCTCTCTCTCTCTCTTTTAATTCACTCCACACTAGTCCTTGCTCTCTTCTCCTGTCTTTGTCAAACTTGTTTTTTTTTTTCTTCATCTCTGTCTTTATCCACTCACTCACTCATTTTCTATATCACTTTATCCTGTATTCAGGGTCACGGGAGGCCTGGAGGCCTTGGGGCACGAGGCAGGGTACACCCTGGACAGGGCACACACTGTGGGAGGAAACCGGAGTACCCGGAGGAAACCCACCAAGCACGGGGAGAACATACACACTCCATGCACACAGAGACGGTGAAACTGTAGACGGAGCTCTTAGCAGGACAGCAGATGGCGCTTTTTCGCGCATGCGCGCCTGATAGTTCTCTCGGAACACTTGCGAGTGCGCGGCCGCTCTCGTGGTTTCTCACACACACACACACACACACATACATAAATCAGGGCTGGCCAGATCTCAGGCCTCCTCAGTCAGACACAGGAAGCTAGAATGGATTAAAGGATTCGTGCTTGGTGTTTTTCTAATTTGCATAAATGTATCTGTTAATCAATTTTGCTTGATGGTAACTATGACAACCGGGTTGGTACGGAAGCGCGCGCTGTCGGACCGCAGCTCGGTGCAGTTCTGACTCTCCGGGAGAGAGAGAGAGAGAGAGAGAGAGAGCATGTCGTTTACTGCAACCGGTTGTTTAGTGCCGTAGTGTTGTTGTTGTTGTTGTTATTGAAGTTATCTTTTAAGCGCGTCCCCGGTTTGTTCCGGGCCGACCGGTCGGAGAAATGCGCGCGCACGCCGCCGCGGTTCAGTTCGTCCGCCTGTGCGCGCTCGTCGTGTGTGTGTGCGTGTGTGTGTGCAGAGCGGACGACGGTTCCTGCCATGGAGCGTTTGATTTATACTTTGTGCTAGACAGGTGAGTGCGACCCGGCCACGCCCACTTTATTATAATAATAATAATAATAATAATAATATTACTTTTAGTTGACCATCAGACATGTATTGCATCAATGATTTTACATTTATGCATATTACAAGCCACATTATAGTAACGTATGTTCATTAAATGTATTATTATTTATTTTTACTCTTAATAATAGTAATGATATTGTTATTATATGTACATATAGTTTAAGTAAATAGTTAATATTGTTAGTGAGATCATGTTAGATTAATTAACAGAAGCACTCCTGGTTAATTACATTACTGTTACTTCAGTGTGAATTCAGCACAATTATGGATTGTATTATTATTATTATTATTATTATTATCTGGAGTATTCGGGGCCGTGTGGTTTCTGGGAGAAGGGTCAGAGTTATTAAACAGTTGGACGCCCGACATTCCAGTCTCGTCAGTGTGCAGCTTTAAACAGATGGTTATCAGGGTGTGGAGCGCGCAGAAGGAGTTTGTGTTCCACACATAGCAGTGTGATATGATGGTCTGCTTCATCCTTCCTCATACTTTACACCTCCTTTCCATCCTACTTTATCCCTCATCCTGTCCATCCTCCTCCATACTGTACACCTCATCCTGTCCATCCTCCTCCATACTGTATCCCTTCTCCAGTCCATCATCCTCCATCTCCTCCTGTTCATCCTCCTCCATACTTTATCCCTCATCCTGTCCATCATCCTCCATACTGTACACCTCCTCCTGTCCATCCTCCTCCATACTGTACACCTCCTCCTGTCCATCCTACTTTATCCC
>JAQMYJ010000009.1:26179324-26190509 GCA_030014305.1 Clarias laeviceps
AATGTAGAAAATAAATCACTAAACAAAAACAAAGAAATTTGCAAGTGTTCTAAAACTTTTGAACGGTAGTGTATATCCAGTCCAGCGCACCTGACACACAGTCTGATGTCACTCATTCAAAACACTACAATATTACATGCATAAATATTACTTATAGTTAATCAATAACATTATCACTTCTAATCTAATTCTAATCTTCTAGTCTTAGTTTATTTTGAGGTTTAAATTGATGGAATAACTAGATAGACACCATTAAAAACACCAGTCTCAGACGCTACAGTGTACGAAAGAATCTGACAACCTCACAGGAGTGAACTGGATTCAAGTGATTTTAATATCCTGGATATGGAGCTCAGAAAAGCTGCGCAACCCGACTCTGTACGAGGAGCTCCCAGTGTAAATATTGATATAACTTTTGGACATTAGTCGCTTACTCTAAATACGCTTACTCCGTGTTTCTGTGTGTGTGTGTGTGTGTGTGTGCAGGCTGATCTGGCAAGACAGTACGGAGCCCGAGTTTACTGTGTAGGAGTGGAAGGCTTTGATTTTCCACAAGTATGTGACACATGATGATGATGATGATGATGATGATGATATGCCATCGTAAAGTATGAGTTTAGTCATAAAAATATTATTTCCTCATTTTAATCTAAGTTCTCAGATATTTATTATCTCCTAATTTAAAATAATTAGATCTTTTAGCATTACAGAGTTTCTCTGAAAAGACCTGATTTTCTCAAAAAGGTTTCTTTGCTTAACGATTTAATAAATATAAAATGTAAAATGTACCTAATGTAAACAAGACTCTCTAGCTGCATTACATTATGGTCAGATTATTGATCTCAGTAAATGATAGTCGCCTCTGCCTTTAATGTAAACCATTATAACAAATTATCTAAATGTATTTACTTTATAACAGGTACGTTCTTTAATTAACTAATTAGAATGAATTAATTGAATTGAGAAGATCTACATTTGTGTGTGAAAGTTTAATATGGACTGCATGGGCCAAAAAAACGTTGCCATTTCAGAGGGGTCAAATTATTGTTCTTTAGCAAAAAAAGACAACAACTAAGGAGATTAGGAGGCATTGGAACTGGGTTACGAACCCTTCAGCACATAATCAACACCTGGAAGGAGAGTCGAGGAACCATCAACCTTGTGGAGGAAATGTGGTCGGAAACAAATCATGAATGGGGAAGTTGCTTGGTCAAAAGTGCCCAGTTGTCACACAGCTGTGTGTCCATAAGAAAACCACTTGTTATTGAGACTCATCAGTAAAAAGGCTTCAGTTTGTTAGGGAGCAGAAAGGACTTTTGTCCATGTTTGTTAAATTTGTTCTTTTTTTATTTTTTTATTTTTGTTAATTAACAAGAAACGTTGTGCATGTTGCTACATACATGCACAGTGGGGTAAAAGGTATTAATCAGCCACCAATTGTGCAAGTTCTCCCACTTAAAAAGATGTGAGAGGCCTGTAATTTTCATCACAGGTTTACCTCAACTATGAGAGACAAAATAAGAAAAATAATCCATAAAATCACATTGTAGAATTTTTAAGGAATTTATTTGCAAATTATGGAGGAAAATTTCTTATTTTGTCTCTCATAGTATAAAAACAATCTATGATGAAAATTACAGGCCTCTCTCATCTTATTAAGCGGGAGAACTTGCACAATTGGTGGCTGAATAAATACTTTTTTGTCCCACTGTACAATTCCTTTTCGTCCGTCATCTTGTTCTAAAGGGTGCACAAACTTCTGCACTCGACTGTAGACTGGATGAGCATTTGTCCCAGAGTGGAATTTGATCTGAGGCTGTAATTGGATTGCAGCAGTCGTGTACTTCCTGACTGCAGTGCGTCAGTCGGAGCTGAAAGCCGTCCGGATGTCATTAAGACTGATTTAAGACTCGGCTCTAAAGACACTGTTTGCTGAGGCTGTGGAGATGACTCTGTGTGTGTGTGTGTGTGTGTGTGTATGAGAGTTCTTAATGAAATTTGTCTGCTTTTTGTGTGCAGCTTGTTGACATTGCAGACAACAAAGATCAGGTGTTTCCTGTGCTGGATGGATTCCAGGCGCTCAAGACAATTGTGAATTCTGTAAGAGATAAAAATATGAAACCCCTACTGTACGCCTGGGAGACCTGACACAGATGATGTATTACAGTACTGCATGATATTCTGTCTAAATAACTCAACATGTCTTGTGTACAGATTTTAAAGAAGTCCTGCATAGAGATCTTTAACGTCGAACCTTCCAGTGTTTGTGTGAACGGTACGTCGTGGAACGTTTTGGAATAAAATAAATAAATATTTCAACATCAAAAATTCTAAATTGAAATTGAATGTTCTGTTTCAGAAACCTTTAACATAGTTCTGAGAGGAAGGGGCTTTACTCAGGGGCGGAGCTCGGAGGGCGTGGTCTGTAGGCTGTCTGTCAATCAACAGGAACAGTACGGTAAGCCAGAACACACCAAGCATCAAAGATTCAATAAATATATAAATTACACACAGGCACACACACACACACACACACACACACACACACATTGTTCTAAATAATTTTATAAAAGATTTGCATGTGTAGTTTTTGACATCTGACCTTAGACGCCCTTTATAATTGAGTTCTGAAGTAAACAGTTTTTTTTTTCCTAAGGAAAACACTACACACACACACACACACACACACACATACACATTACACTTAAAATAAGCAGATAAAGCAGATAAAGATGACGTTTCTGGCGTAGCACTTTAATGCCATTATGTTAATCTGCACTATTTTCGGAAGCCCTGCGCTGTGTTTTGTGAATCATGTCATTGTTTAAGAGACTTCATGGCGTCACGTTATTGAATTTCTGCCGCTGGCCTTCACTGATCTCATGCTGCTGTCTTTTCCTCTCAGATGAAAAGCCGAGCGTTGTGAAGGACACTTATGTGCTGTGTCCGGCTCCGCTGTTGACCGAAATTGGACAGTGAGTAACATTCTTCATCCTGCTCCTCATTTAGCAAACAGCAGCTGGACAGAGCTGGCACTCGCGCCGAGGGGGGTGGGGTGGGGGGGTGCGGGCTGGGGGAGATAAAATCCTCAGAGCTCTGTTTGGGTTTCAGTGTGCAGTCATGGGAACGCTGATAAGGAGAGGCTGCACCCATAAACAGTGTGTGTGTGTGTGTGTCTATGTGTGTGTGTGTGTATGTGTTTGCTGCATATTACAGTAGTTTTCTCTGGCATGATGCCTGAGGTCAACTTTTCTACTTCTTTCTAATTTTTTCCACCAAAAGCCCAAAGTTACAGATTTACCTCTGACTGTTACAAACCTCTAACACTGGAGACTCCTTTCACTCCTTGAACACTTTAAACATTTTAAATCAGAGAATGAGCTTTTTTTTAAGAATGATAATATATTAGAATAAGCACATTAATATGAACATATGAGATGTTGTTACAGGAAAATGTATTAGGGAGGAAAAAAATATTTATATATATTACATCATTAAGAAGAACAGGATCTTGATCTGAAAATGCATGATATTAGGGATAGCATAGTCTAATAACTTTAGCTTTATCTAACTTTAGCACTCTGAATAGTTAGCTTACTGCTACTAAACTAGCTTGCATTAACCATATGAGTTTGTACAAGTAGAATTTCAGTATTCTCTATTTATATCTGTTTAAATTTTCACAATTATTTTACATCATCAGCGTTTGATCGGTCCAAATCTGTAAGGGCACAAATGTAGCCTGGTGT
Source organism: Clarias laeviceps (assembly GCA_030014305.1). Classification (NCBI taxonomy): domain Eukaryota; kingdom Metazoa; phylum Chordata; class Actinopteri; order Siluriformes; family Clariidae; genus Clarias; species Clarias laeviceps. The sequence goes on from JAQMYJ010000009.1 coordinate 26,183,074, forward strand.
CTAGTCTGGTGTCTAGCCTGGTGTCTAGCCTAGTCTAATGTAGTATTAGCAAAGAAAACACACTACCTTTAAAACAAATAAATAAACTATGACTGTTAGCAATGGATAGCATTAGCGTTAACATTGTGTAGAATGAGGTTGATGAAGAATTGACATGATTTGTGATCATTTCTTTCTTTGCTGATAAACCTGATGCTAAGCTAAAATGATCAGATGCTAAACTGAGCCCGTTCAGTGGATGTTAAGCGTACAGATATTGAGATCAGACTCACAAGGTTTGTAAAGTCTTAGGGAGAAATAAAAAAAAAAAAAAAAAAAAAAAAAAATATATATATATATATATATATATATATATATATATAAAGAAAAAAAAAAGTAGCTTTTTTCAGTTTTTATTCAGGTACTCATTTCCAATAATATTCAAGTAAAATGTAAGCACAACAAAATAATTCCCAAAGTATTGTAATGGAGCACAATTAATTAACCATGTATCGACTCCTTTGTCTATAGCTGTACTGAAAAAAAGTCCCTAGAAAATGTGAATTTAAACAAAACACTAAAATTATAATAATACATAATCAGAATATTATATATAATATAATATAATACATCCAGGATAAGTTCCTTGCGAGCTCTTTGCGTTTTTTACATCACTGTACTGTATGTATGATTTCGTGAGATATTGTAGGATATTGTAGGATCGGCTGCAGGGAAAAGTCTGATTCTTGGCGGTTTATCTCTCCACAGCTCAGTCGAAGTGCTGATTAGCTTTAATCACGGCCATTCCTTCATTTCAAGCCCGATTACCATCCACGCCACCGCATGTGTGAGTATAACACTAGCATGTCCTTATTGTTTAATTACATGGATCAGCCTACCGTCAGGTGAACTGAACAACACTAATCACCAGTTATATAACCATAAACAATGCAGAACAAAACAGAAATGCACCAGAACACACAGCGCACCACAGCCTGCCGTGCGCGGTGCTCAGAAGGCTTCAAGGTTGTTGATCACGTCTTCAGACTCCCCAGATATCAATTCGATCAGCACCAGACAAACCAGTCCGATCCCAGAGGCCCCACCCTCCAATCCACACCCCAAGAGGCCCTGTGGAACCACGCCCTGAGGGGCCAGAGCTGCCCTGGTGGCACAAGAGGAACCCGAAACATTGGTGGTTTTATGTTTAGGTTTTTAATATTATGGCTAATTGGTGTCTATACTCCAAACACATTCCTGTATTTATTCGTCATGTCATACATGAGGATGTTGTATAGTTTAATTTGAGCTCAATAGTTATTCAAACATGAAAACAAATTCTAAGGAAAATGCTGGTTTCAGAAGAGCTGAGGTGCCAATAATTGTGAAACAAATGTCACAAATGGTTGAGAATTAATATATGAAATGGATATAAACAGACTGAATAAAGAATGAAGTTAAAGATCACAGAAAATGCAAGGGGGTGGTTAAATTTTTTTGTAGGTAGATTTCAAAGTATTGGCACCCTTACAATTAGTATTTGGCACATGCCTGCTGAATGAGATATTTTTTTTAAACACACAATAGATTTTTTGTTATTTTATTTGAAAGGGTGCCAAGAATTATGGCTCACTGATATAATCTATAGCAAAAGTCACACATTGATAAAAATGGGTTTATTAAAGATAGCGTTGTGTTCAAAAGTACTGGCACTCCTAATACATCATTGTAAGAAAAAAATCCAGCACTAATTTTATGTTCATTGCATTGAAATAGTTTTACTTGAATTAACAAAATTAACAAAATTAACAAAAAGTGTGTGTGTGTGTGTGTGTGTGTGTGCTTGTGTGCTCTGGCAGTCCAGTGGCATAGTGGTGGCTGTGGTTCTCCTGGTTCTGCTACTGCTCGTGGCTCTGGTTGTGTTTTGGTGGTTCTGGCCGCTCTGCTGTACTGTGGTGAGAATCGCATTAAACATTTCTTGAGTCTCTCGGTGACAGCAGCAGCTGAATGTTTTATAATCACTATTCTGTTTTGTCGATCTGAAAGGTCATTAAAGATCCTCCGCCCTCTCGACCTCCTCCTCCACCTCCTCCGCTGATCGTAAGTACCCAAACCCTACCGTTCAGATTCAGCATATCTTTCTGTTCAACTTGACTAAACCTGTCAAAACTGATATGGTGGTCATACAGAAAGGAAGTGCATGTGCTGTTAGTGCTCTGACCTACCACTAGTTGACACTGGCGACTGTTCCTTCCCTAAATATTGTTACTATAGCAACAATAAAATATCAGAAAAAAAGAGGTTTGATAAAAACTTGTAACATCATCACAGCTGCAGTTTTAGAAAACTAATCAACACCTGCTGACCAATCAGAATCCGGAATGCAAGCAAAATCTAGAAATAATTATATTATATACCTAATTTTATATGAGCTGTTAGAGATCAGACTTTCTTGTCTTTCTAGAGCTTTTTGGAACTGTACCATCTATTTCTTGTTTGTGTGTGTGTTCCAGGAGCCAGAGGAAGATCCGTTACAGAAGAAGAAATGGCCCACTGTGGATGCGTCGTACTACGGAGGCCGAGGAGTCGGAGGGATCAAGCGCATGGAGGTAAAGACGTCGACATTTCTGACTTCTTATTAAATTATCAAGCATCTTAAGATTCTTCAAATGTTTTTATTACTAACCATTGAGTGTCATGTGAAAGAGCATTACGTCTATTAAGAACTAAAAAGTCTGTCCATGTGTAGGAAGGTCATGAGCGTAAAGCATTAAAACTTTTCCAGTTGTTAACATTTAATCATTAGATTTTATGCAAATCTTTGTTATTTATTTGAAATCAAATCCATCACAGTGTCGTCTTATTGCAAGACATGCACATGTCTAATCTAAGAGGTTAGACATGTGCAAAATCAAATGTAGGAAAAGAATTACTTACATTTTAATTTTTTAAATTTTGAATGTTAAATATCTAACATACTGAACATCATTTTTAAACTGAACATCATTTTTAAATTGAGACCGACTGAGTAAGTCAGGTGTGTTTAGGCTCTGGAGCACTGGACAATGCCGTTCCGCTCTCATGACAGGTTCGTTGGGGAGATAAAGGTTCCACTGAGGAAGGAGCGCGGCTGGAAAAAGCCAAAAACGCGGTGGTCACAATGCCTGAGGAGGAAGAACTGGAGCAGTCCATTGTAAAAGCTCCTCTCAGGCCACCGCCTACTCATCCACCCCCGCCTCCATCCAAATGGTACACCCCCATTAAGGTGAGTCTGGAGCTCATCACTCTTTAAGGGAGAACTGTAAAGGAATCAAACACCTGTGTTGTGCTGAAAAGGAAAAACATAAAGGGTTTTATTCCTCTTGTACCCCAGCAGTGTTGGTTTAGGGTGTATTATGGGTCTGTATATAAACGCTTAAAAACAACTAGTAATAAATTCTTCATGTCTGCTGTTCATGTTCTTGTTGCCGTGTGCAGGGTCGATTTGACACTCTGGCAGCGTTACTACGGCGACAGTACGACCGAGTCGCTGTGATGAGGCCGACAGCACACGACAAGGTACGATCCTGTTCAGTCTGTAATGAAGTGTAGTTTTCTTTTGCATGAAGCTCGGGACATGATCAGTAGCAGAACAAACTGAACTTTAGGACGGCAGGAATCCTGCAGGCATGAGATCACAGCTTTACCCACAATGCAGCTATTGAAATAGATTTCCATTTCTCTCCCGGAGCCGCTGGGATACAGGAAGGAGGAATGGAGGAAAAGTTTGGTGGAGTTTGTCATTATGCTAATGAAAACGAAGTTTGGCTGTAGAGGAGGAAAGTCTTCAGCTACAACCAGAACTAATAGACATGCACTCACTGACACACACACACACACACACACACACACACACACACACATACACACATCAGTAATGAGACTGGTGAGTGATTCTGGGTGGTGGCGTGTAATAGACACTGTGCTGTATACTAACTAATCTTCACTATGTTCTAACTCAACAAAAGCAAGATGGATAGACAGATAAATATGCAGGCAGAGAAAGACAGATACATACAAATAGGTAGATAGACAGACAGGCCAATAGGCAAGCAGAGAGACAGACAGTCAGATAGATATATAGATGTATAGATAGAGAGATAGAAGGATAGAACAACCGTCAGGGACAGACATGCAGATAGATAGATAGATAGATAGATAGATAGATAGAATGACAGACAGACAGATATATAGATGGATAGATAGGGAGATAGAAGGATAGAACGACAGACAGACAGATATATAGATGGATAGACAGAGACCCACAGCCAGGCAGGCAGACAGACAAATGGCAAGCCAGACAGAAGGACAGATAGACAAACAGACACAAAGACAGACAGACACACAGATAGATAGATAGATAGATAGATAGATAGATAGATAGATAGATAGATGTGTAAAATAGCACTAAGGGTCTGTATTAGCATATATTATTAATATATTCATTTAAGTTATTATTATCCACATCATTTTCAGCTTTCTGATTTAATTCCACTTTTAGTCTGTGGGGCGGAGTCTACCTGGGGGGGGGGGGGTGTAGTCTATAATTGACAGGGCAATAGACAGTGTAGTGAAGATAAACTACAGTAGAGACAGTGTTGGTCCAGTTATCGTAAGCAGCTAAAATATGGTATTACGTTATAAACATTTTTTATTCTCTAGTATTTATTTATTTATCTATTTATTTATTTTTATAGCTGTGTTTTTTACATAATTTTCACATAATTTACTACATGCTTTTTTCCTGGCGAGCAGTACGATCAAACACCTTCCTCATGCACTTCCTCATGCCAACTCAGTAATGCAAAACAGCCAAGACACAGATCAGATCAAGGGATTCTGAGGGTGTTTTTGCATTTCATTAGACAGACTAACCCTATATTTTATTTTATTTATTTTTCATTACTTTTTTTTATCTTCCTGTCCTGCCAAAATTAAATCACAGTTACATGTGACCAGTTGTGCTGTATCGCAGCTGAGAGTCTGGAGAAAGTCACGTCTCTCAAACAACACTAACGAAAAGCTCAGATGTCGAATTACACCACGAACCCAATGCATATCTTTATTAAAAAATGGGAAAAGCACTCAGAAGAAAAGCTCAAACATCAGAGTCAGCTTTTATCATTTTTCCTAAAAGAGTGCCTTCATTATTTGGAATGGAACTCTGGAGACACATCGGCTCCTTCTGGATGAGAGTGAAGAACTAAGATGTGTTGAAATGATGCAGAACCTTAAAAAATGTTTATTCAACTTTTGACCTCAGCCTCATCATAATAAATATCATCCAATATCCCCTGTAAAATACCTGTTTATAATATAGAGATGTCAATAAAAAATAGTGAATATTGCACCATGTGTTTCTCTGCCACTAGGGGGCGGCAGAGACATTTTTATATTCAGTATTCAGTCTTGTAGCACCTGCTCTATTAATCAAAACTGTACCCAGAACTATAAACAGTGGAACATGAAATTAAAATGTAATTTTTAGTTTATTGTCAGTGTGTGAGTATAACTAAGATGTTCTTTTTGCTGTTTGTGTTGCAGGGGCGCTGCGTCAAGTTCACAAGGATTCAAAGTCACTAGTTCACTCACTGTCTGCTTTTTTATTGTGTTTTTTTTACACGCTTTTTGTATAAGCAATACTCTGCCTTTAGATAACTGTACATGATTTTCTTCAGTATGTCTGTATGATATATCTTTATTGGTTGGCTCTGCTGACTTTATGCACTTGTGCCTTAATTCAACTCATTTTTGTGAAGAGTTTTTTATTTTTTTTTACTTTAGCAAGCAATCAGCCTCAATAACACCTAATTAATATTTATTAGTAAAATTTAAACAGATTTTACAAAAAAGATTTTTTACAGGTTTCATCCTGATCATAATTCAATCCGGATATTTATTAAAAAACAATTACAGACAATACAGTCTTATACAGTATGTGTCTCTGACAAGGTACTTGCACACATACAAAAAGGAATTTTACAACACTAATCTTATGTTTTTAATCTGAAAGCACATGATAAGGAGTGTAATTGCATCTTCTGACCACTGCTGACTGTTAAGAAAATAAAGCTGTTTTTTAATTGTCTGGAATCATGAAAGTGTATGTACAGTATGTATGTATGTACGGTATATTATATGCCATATAATTTTATCAAGTATATTTTATATAAGTAAACAATAAGTAATACAATTATACAGATTTATAATAGATAATTAATAATAATTAAAAAAATTCACTAGATTCATTCAATTTTTTTCCTTGGGTTAATGTTAATATGGAATTTTTACTGAATAAAAAATATATATGTATATAATTTAAAAGTGAGCTTTCAGTCTGGATTTAAAAGTTTCTAATGTAGATGTTGCTCTAATATTGAGTAATAAACTGTTCCATAATTTAAGCACAGCAACAGCGAGCGCTCGGTCACTTCTGAGCTTTAATCTAGACCGTGGGACAGAGAGGAGTAACTGGTCTGAGGGTCTGAGATTCCTTGGTATTGTATGCTGTTGTAAAAGCTCAGAGATGTACAGAAGTTACAAAGCATTCAGCGATTTAAAAGCAAGTGAAAATATGCTTTAAATCAATCCTGTAGTGAACCGGGAGCCAGTGAATTGATTTTAATGCTAGAGTGATGTGGTTGGGTTTGTCTGTGCCGGGTAAAAGTCGAGCAGCAGAAATTTGAACAAGCTTTAAACAAGCGAGATGAACGACTAATTCCTGTATGTAATAAAGTCGAGATGAAATAAAAGCATGAATTACTTTCTCACAATTTGTGAATGATAAAAACAGCTTGACCATATCTAAAATCCTCAGTTAGATAAATTTTAAATCATTATCAAATATTACACCTATATTTCTTATAAATGGTTTGCTGTAAGATGGTAATGGAGCAAAGTTGCTGCCAGGAGCACACAAGAAATCCTTTTGTCCACACTTTATGTTTCTTTAAAAGCAAATAGATCTGAGTGTCATCAGCATAGCAAGGGAAAAAATACAGTATCTGTGTTAATGGAACCCAGAGGCAGCAAATATAAAGAGGATGGGACACAGGATAGAACTCTGTTACCCCACATGTTAGGGGTGAGATAAGCATGTTGTGATCTATAGTTTCACACGCCACACTAAGATCTAAAAGCACAACGATAGCAGGATCACCTTAGTATAAGTAATAAAATTATGCATGTTATACATGTTAATAATCAATCAATCAATACATATTTAATAATATATATATAATTGAGCAAAAAGTTTATATATATATATATATATATATATATATATATATATATATATAAATAAACTGCATATATGGAATGAAACCTGAGATAGTTACATATACACACACTGAATGCATAGATAGGTAGATAGTATGCGCGATCCCTTGCGCCATCTGCTGAGAGAAATGAGAATCGCA
>JAQMYJ010000009.1:26190879-26205462 GCA_030014305.1 Clarias laeviceps
GAACCAGACTCAACAGGGAACCCATCCTCATCTGGGTGAACAGAGAGCAGGAATTGATCTGCATTCATACTGTGTGTCATTCTGTCACTGTGTGTTATTGTTTTATATTCACATTCTGTTAGTGTTTTGCTTTTTTATTTTAATATTATTATACTTTTTTACTTTTAGATTATCTCACTTTCTTTAGTGCTATTATATTTTTTATTATATTTTTTTATTATTGCTATTATCTTCTCGTTTATTCTGTCAGTTATTTCATTTTACAGTTTTACTTTTTGTTTTTGACTAACTATATTTTTCATTTTCTACTGTAAAGCATTATTATTATTATTATTATTATTATTATGATGATGATGATGATGATGCTTGATGCCTCAACAATGCCTTGAACAAATTTACAAAAGTCTTAAAATGGCCAGATTATATAATTTATTTATTTTTTTTGTTTGTTTTCTCTTCGACAGTGCTGAAGCGGTGATGTGCCGATGAGCCGCAATGCCTCCGAAGATCCTGAAGAGCGCTCATTACATAGAACTGGGCAGCTATCAGTACTGGCCGGTTCTCGTGCCCAGAGGGATCCGGCTCTACACGTATGAACAGATCCCGGTGTTCCTGAAGGAGAATCCGTACATTACAGATGGGTACCGAGCACATCTGCCTTCTCGCTTATGTCTGAAAAGGTGTGTAGCAGACACCGCTGTCATGCTGCAAGGCTTTAGAGAGACATGTTGATGAACTAAAACTAAAAAAAAAAAAAAAAAAACACTTGATATTTGTGAAGTATCGTCACAAATATCACAGAGGTGTTGTGTGTGTGTGTGTGATTTGTTTTTCTAGCATGTTCATTCTGTCCAACGAGACAGTGAACATCTGGAGCCATCTGCTGGGCTTCATGTTGTTCTTCATGTTGGGTGTGAACGACATGTCCACGGTGTTACCGGCTGCAGGAGCCTCCAGAGAGGACTACGTCATCTACTCCATAGGGCTATTTTGCTTTCAGGTGTACATAACACACACACACTTTTTTTTTTTTTTTTTTTTTCCCCAATTTTTCTCCCTAATTTTTGTCGTGTCCAATTCCTCCCCCGTCACTAGGGGGCTCCAACATTAAGGCTACTACTACCACTCAGTCGGGAAGGTCGAAGACTATCACGTTTCCTCCGAATGACACCAGCCAACCACATCTTTTAGAATCTTTTACACCGTTGGTGGCGAAGTAACACACTCGGAGGACAGCGCTATCCGCTCCTTCCGCTTGTCCGAGCTCACAGACGCCCCTGATTGGCTGTAGAGCTGTGATTATTGTCAGCCAATCAGCTCTCTCTAGACCTCCAGCTGCGAGAGGTTACAGCATCACCCGGAAATGATGAATATCATATCATATCATAAAAAAAACCTGTATATCGCATAATCACATTTGTTTGGTTTCATTCCGCTGGAGATATTAAAAACAGAGTGACTGATCTCGGAGTGGCGTAGTGGTAAAGTTCTCGCCCTATCATCCGGAGATCGCTGGTTCGATTCCCGGGGGATGCTGTAACCTCTCGCAGCCGGAGGTCTAGAGAGAGCTTATTGGCCGAGCCTCTCTCACAGGGGAGGTATGAGAGGTACTTAGTGCTCCCACATTAATCACGGCTCTACAACCAGGGGAGAAAATCGGGGGAAAAAAAAAAACAGTGTGATTGTTAACAGATCGGTGATTCAGTGTGGTTATGTTCAGGTGTGTATGCTGTGCTCCGTGGGTTATCACCTTTTCTGTTGCCATCGCTCGGAGAAGACGAGCCGCCGCTGGCTGGCCCTGGACTACGCCGGGATCTCAGTGGGAATTCTGGGATGCTACGTCCCGGGAGTGTTCTACGCCTTCTACTGCGACGGGGTACGACTGGTTCAAGTTCCTTTTTTTCTTTTCTTTTCTTTTTTTTTTTAAGATTGGATGTTAATGCTGCTGACAAGTAAACAATAAAACATCTGAAATTCTCTCAGGGACACCACATATGCATTAAAAACAAGATGAACAAACCTATATTTAAAAAAAAGCAGGCTTTAACATTAGGCCACACCCCCTGCCAAAATCTGATCAATATTCATTGCTAAAATGGAATAACAGTTATATATCTTAATTCTTACTGAGTTCTTGCTGAATGATTGCTGACTATTAAAGAAAACTTATTATCAAAGCAAATCGCATTACCTGTTAGTTTTTTCCCTCTCAGTTCTGGAGGCAGGTGTACCTGATCACGATTCTGGCTCTGATCCTGGCCGTGTTTTCGGCTCAGATCCACCCGCTGTACCACACTCAGGAGTGGAAGATGCTGCGCTCGGCCATTTTCTGCTCCGTGGCGGCGTACGGCATCATCCCCGCCTGCCACTGGGTTTGGCTCAACGGAGGCTTCCACTCTCAGATCGTGCAGGTCCGTATGGATGCTTTTAATTTCATCCACGCTTCAGTATGGCCCAATAACAATATCGCAAATACACGTACCCTCGATTTATGAAACGCTTTATCTTTGTAGGCGTTTTTCCCACGAGTCATGGTCATGTATCTGATCGCTGCCTCCGCCTTCCTGTTCTACATCAGTAAAGTCCCTGAGCGCTACTTCCCAGGTAACCACTCAGGTCGATCTTTTTACACATCTGATTAGATTCGTATTCTTCAGCAGCTTTGAGAAAAAACTGCAACTACACTCAGTAGGGAGACGTCCTTAAAGGAGACATTTAGGGAAGGAGTCTCCAGTGTCAGAAGTACATGTGTTTTGTAGTACAGTGGGAACAGAAAGTAGTCAAATTTCTGAAGTGTAAAAGGAATAAAACACAGATCATGCTGTTGTCATGGAGACGCCTCTTTGTTCTGATTGGTCGTTATCATGTGGTGTTGTTGTTTTTTTTTCTCACTCACCACCTGTAGCTTCATAAACACCAGAGTTTCGTAAAGCAACAATATTTTATAAACAGATGTTAATATTACAAAATGAATAAAATAGTATTGAGTTTTGTGTCTAATAACGCTGTTTGTTTGTTGTAGGGCAGCTGAACTACCTCGGTGCCAGTCACCAGCTGTGGCACGTCCTGGTGGTGCTCATGTTTTACTGGTGGCACCAGTCCGCCATCTACATCACCCATTACAGGCACAGTGAGCCGTGCCCGAGGTACACCTAGTTCCTCTTTAGACCTGAGGCTCTCCACACTTCAGCACCTCTCCTGCTGTTTACATTCATGCATGAGGATGCAAAACACAGGGATGTTCCAGCTCCTCCCTGAGCTCTGCTATAGCATGCATGTAGATGGAATAAATACTGGATTACAGATTTTTTTCTTTATCTCTAAGGTAGCGTATTCGATCAGCAACGACATGTTCCCTTTCAGTCGATTCACTCGGTACAACACATAACGTATGGGATATCACGCCCTCTCGTGTCCTGCCTGAAGCCACCTATATTCACGCCGTAAAGGCAGTCAAACCTGTGGTGACGTAGGTGTAGCCCCGCCTTTACCTACAAGCCATCGTCACCACGGTTGACTCTCAGTTCTTGCACTCTTCACCTCGCTGTGAACACCTTTTCTGTAGAGTTTTCTAGGTGCTGCTAGTCAACTCTACGTTTTACATTTTAAGACTGAGCTTAAAATCAGCTTAACATCTTAACCCCCTCACACACAAGTGTAGCTTTTCAAGTTATGAACCCCAGTTGAGGCGTGTTAAAAAATTCTCAGGGACTTACAGCAAGTGCCCTCGATGTTTACAGTTCGATTGCCCCAGAAATGATGGTGCCTTTTGTGGTCAGCCTGCTAGCAGCAGAACCATGGAAACTTCCTCTCCTCAGGGACCTTCTGTCTCAGGCAGGGGGGAGGATGTTCACCTGCGTCCCGAACTGTGGAACTTGCATGCTTACCTGTTGAAAGGTCCAATCTGATCGCTAAAGGGCTTCCTCCGAATGTGATTGAGCCAATTCTACTACTAGAGGTTTATATGCTTACAAGTGGCGAGCTTTTGAGCAATGATGTCAAGAATGTAATGTTCTTCCATTTCAGTGCTCAGTGGTGGAGGTTTTGTCTTTTCTACAAGAACTATTAGAAAAAGTCCTTTCCTTCTCTACTATTAAAGTATACTTGGCGGCTACATCAGCCTGTCATATTGGTTTTGATGGAGTGTCACCGGGGGCTCATCCGCTGCCAGTACGGTTTTTAAGAGGAGTACGACGTCTGCGACCCACTGTGAGGTCCAGTGTTCCATCTTGGGATTTATTGTTAGTGCTTGAGGCCCTCTGTGGTCCTCCTTTTGAGCCAATTGAGTCTATAGATTTGAGCCAATTGGGTCTATAAATTCTTTCATATAAGACGGCACTTCTTCTTGCTTTAGCGTCTGCTAAACGAGTGGATGATCTCCACGCTTTGTCCGTGCGTCCATCTTGTACACAGTTTGCTGCTAAAGGTTAATCTACGGCCGAACGCAGCCTATGTACCTAAGGTTGTCTCCACTGATTATAGCTCTATGGTCTTCGACCTTCATAGCTTCTGCCCCCTCCTTTTGCTTCTGAGGAGCAGGGAAAATTGCATAATTTGTACCCGGTATGTGCACTACGGGTCTACATGCACCGTACAATCAATATGTGCTTATGTGATCAATTGTTTGTCTGCTTTGCCAGTCCAAAGGGTAAGACGTGGAACCTATTTCATTAGCTTATAGCAGCAAAGGTGTTCCGTAGGTGATATTTGCGCGGCAGGCTCTCAGCTTAGCTCGGCGAAGAGCGGCTGTCGAACTGAGAGTCAAAAGTTCGACTGTCTTTACGGCGTAATTATAGGTGGCTTCAGCCAGGACACGAGAGGGCGTGATATCCCATACGTTATGTGTTGTTCCTCATTCCTCTCCGTCAGGGAACAGAGGTTTTAGTCATAACCATTCATTTTTCTGCCCCTTATTCTTGCACTGGAGCTAAAAGACTTGTCTCTATAACAATAAGAAAGGGTTTCAGCCTCCAGTTCAGCATGAGGGACTAAATAATACTCGAGTAAGGGGCGTGGCCTAAAGTTTATAGGAGATCTGATTCACTTCAGTTTCGCTAAACTAGTAGCTGTGTGTTTGTTAGATTAACCTTACAGCTCAAGTGCAGATCTACAGATGAAAAATTTTGGTTGATCATTTTGGAAATCGTACTTGTTTTGGTTAAAGTGTCTCTAAACTGTTTAAAGACCTGCTGAGAGGCCAGTATTGTTGAAGCTGCACAATCAGAATCAGACTTTTGAGCATTAAGTACAGTAAACCAGTAAACAAGCCAGTATTTCTGTATTGGAAATCGGTTCGAACAAACATTTAAACCGACCCGAATGTGAAATAGTTTATCCTTTTTATTTTAAAAAAGCATTAACAGTCAACGCAACCTAAAGCTAAACATAAACCCGGATTTACGTTTAATCTGACATTTGGTCCAGAAATAGCACTATTAAATGTATGATCAGTGATAAACATTTGGTAAAGTTCACACCTTTGTTAGAAATTATTATTATTATTATTGTTATTGTGACCAAGGACCAAGAACGTTTGACCAATCAGAACAAAGAGGCATCGTTCTATGATTTATTAAATATCAACTCGTCTGTTACAAAACGCCGACACTGGAGACTCCTTCCCTGTTACTATAGAAACGATAATGTATTCAAACTGATCTGTAGAAGACTAATCCACCACATCTTCTGACCAATTAGAATTTATACTGAGACTTAACATTTGTGTAAATCAATGTGAGCATTATTGATGTTTTTATTTTATTATTATTTATTTAGAGTACCTCATTTTGCCTCAGTATTTGCCTTCGAACACACCACATGGTCCTTTGCTGTGAATATAAAAAAAAACTTGAACAAAGTGTTTTTTTTGGGGAAAAAAAATCTCTTTGCTTTTTGCATGAATGTGTTTTGTTCTGTTTCCACAGAGCCTTTAGCACAAAGCACTATAATGTGTACTGTAACTGCTGTGAAATGGGTATCGTGTTCCTTTATATCTGTTATTTTTCTCTTAGAGACAATGAAAACAATGTGCCCTTGAACAAATCCTTTATAAGGGGCAAATACTTTTACCAGCCCTCGATTTACAGCCCTTTGAATGTGAGCGTGTGCATTTAGCATGGTGTATATACTTGACTTGTATTAACATTGGCACCTTTTGACTGCTGCCTTTTTAAACAGGATTGCGCTTCAGGCCTTAATTCCTGTCTGATGTTTTTAGCAGTGCGTGAAATGATGAAGTTTAAAATCTCTGAATGCTGAAACTGAATTAAAAGCCTTTCTGCACCTGTATTTGGTTTGGTTGATGCGTTTAGCAGCGGTGAAATGTAAATAAGTACATTGACTTTGTTACTGTATTTTGTACTGTAGCTTATGCCCTTAGGCCTGAATTATTCTTAGCAAAGTAAGTTGCGACATACAGTAGTGCTGAGAGAAAGAGTAATTTAATCCAGACGATGAGTAAACTCAAGGTCCAAATTAAGACCAAATCGCTGAGCACAAAGCAGGAAAATGGTCCACCGATGGACTCTGATGATGTCCTTTTTAGAGAGCGTGCTGTAATTACAGCAAATAAATCATTACTCATCACGGGTGAGGTGGGATTAAGGCTGATCGGTCTTTCAGGATGAGTAGAAATAAGTAAGACCATCTGCCAGCGCTATAGAAGGAGATGAGTTCTCATTGAAAGGAATCAATATGAGTAACATAAGACACGTACAGTAAAGTAGAGAAGGGAGTGAAAGATAACTAGGACAATATGCCTTATAAAAGTCACATGTTATGAAATTAGTCTAACCTATAAACCTTACAAATAGAATATACTATACGCATCATAATCAACACATAATAGAATCAGAACTAGTGATCACAATCTGCTCAAAATGTCATATTCATGTTGATTAGTAGACTTAGTTATACTCCAGTAGTTCATAGAGCATAAAAGGCACCAAAGGCCAATGAGGGAAATCAGACACCTAAAGGACTTATACAAGATTGGAGTGACAGAAGGAGCGACATGAAGTGATGGATGGAATAGCCTGGCTCGAGACGACAACATGTGAATAATTATGAGACTGATAGAAGAGGGGTGTTAAATAAAGTGGGCTTGTATATAGCTGAGTAAATTATAATATAACTAATGAATAAATAATAGAAATGAGATCAGACAAAGTAGCTTTCTTCGCGGGGTTCTCTTTGTGCACTCTTTTTGTTTTGGGATTTCTTGGGGCATTGACATATGCCGATGACTTCTGTCTGAACAGTTCAGATTTGTCTTTTTAGTGCACCTTAATAACTTGATTTGATTTTTCTCTATTCAAAGTTTGCTTAGTGATTTTTATTTTTTGGAGTCCTCGAAATTTGCCACAACAATTTCAGTATAGTTTCAATATACAATAGACAGTAATATGGTGTATAAGTGGTATTAGTGGATACCTTTTACTTTTACTCCACTACATCCTACAACAAATATCTGTATATTTTCCTCATAAGATTTTGTGGCATATTTGTGCCATTTTTAATATCTGATGCAGCTTAATTGGAGATGATCATGATGGCGGTGATACCGTAGACTCCAAAAAAGATTTCTTCTCCCAAAAGATAAGAAGACAATGTACAAGAACCATCGTTGTGGGAAAAAATATTTCTCAGCTTTTATTTATATTTGAACAAAAAGTGGGATGTCCAAAATTATTCATACTCTTTGCAAACTTTCATGGTCTATGGAAAAATCCAAAGTTCTAAAGCATCCTAATTACCCTGACTCTTTGGGAACAGCTGTTTCAATAAACTCAACACGTGAAAAACAGAAGCTCTCTGCTGTGGGTTCGTGGACAGTCATGGCTAAGACAAAGGAGCTCACTGAGGACCTGCAGCTGTGCATTGGTGGCTGCTCACAAGTCCAGTGGCTACAGTGCAAAGTATTATTAAAAAAATACAAGACGCTCTGTGAAAAATCTCAGGATGTGTTTGAAAGTCAAAAGTGACACCTGTGCTGGCCAGAAGGAGAGTGAGAGAAGCAAAAAAGAATCCAAGGATCACCACCAAGTCCATCCCGACTAATCTGCTGGTTGCACCATCTCATGGCAGACAGTCCAACGGACACTGCATACCGCTGGGTTCCATGGACACAGACCAAGGAGGACAGCACTTCTCCAGATAAGGCACACAAAAGCCTGCTTGGCCTTTCCAAATGCTCATCTGTACAAAGAAGAAAACTTCTGGTCTTCTGTTTTATGGTCAGATGAAACAAAAAAAATTTCTGTAGCCTTCATTTGGCATAAAAAAGTAGAAGGCTTCAACCCTAAGAACACCATCCCCACTGTCAAACATGGTGGTGGGAACCTAATGTTTTGGGGGTGTTTTTCTAGCCGGTGGACCAGGAAACCTAATCGCAGTAAACGGCACCATGAAAAAGGAGCAATGCATCAACATTCGCAACAACATCAGACAGTCTGCAGAAAAACTTGGCCTTGGGCACCAGTGGACATTTCAGCACAGCAACGACCCAAAACACACAGGAAAAGTTTGTCTTACATTTATATCCATGTTTAAATACTGATTATCATTAATAATAATACTAACATCTAGACTGGTGCCTGAGTGGTGCTTGCCGAGGCAAAACTCGGGCCTCTGGGTCTTTTATAATGACAGTCTACTGGATCAGTTGCTAAGGCGCTCTAAAGTGGTTGCTAGGGTGTGGCTTGACAGCTGCAAAATAATCCTGAGAGACTGATTGGTTGCCTGAGTAAAATGAGCACACACCCTTTTCGCTATGACAACGAGATGCACGGTTAGATTCAGTTCAAAGTTCCTATGGAAGGTACCGTAGCAAGGAACGCAACTGTGAGCACTTCCTGTTTCAGTGGGGTGTATCTTCACCATCATATGGGTGCAATGGGGCAAATTTGGGTAACTTATACCCTCTTGCTGTGTACCTTCTGACACAGCTTTCAAGCCTCTTCAAATGTGAAAAGTTTAATATTTCTGTAAAATTCTTGCTCTGCACTAGAATCCGTCACGGTTGTTCTCAATATAAATTCTATGGAATGACTTAGAAAAGTAATAGCACCCCATTCCCGAATAAGCAGTACGGGACTAGTTACACGCCAAACTTTTGTATGGAAGAAGAATTGAAAAATAAGCTAATACAAGGGATGCTTTGCTTCGCAAGCACCACTAATAATAATAATAATAATAATAATATACATTTATTTATTTTTCCTAAAACCTCCCAAGGCACTTATTAAAATATCAGTTCTACTCTTACTTATAAATATTTGACTTGTTTAATAATTTTATTTGCTAATGTAATAAATTTAATTGATATTACTCTTTACAAAGTGTTTATTTGTCTTGAAGAAGTTAAAATGATGTTTATCTTAAAGTTTCTGACAGCTTGACCTTTTTTCCTGTTCAAGAGTAAAGAATCCATTAATGTTGTGATGATGTAACTAAACAGAGTAGACTGTAGACCTTATCTGATCAAATATTAGAGCAAATAATTTTTTTTTTTTTTTTTCTAAATATTCCCAGGGTAACACAAACAAGACTCAAACACACACACAGTGTTTACTGTAAAAAAAAAATTACACTTCATATAGTATCTGTAATTATTAATGTTACATTTTTTACATGTTTAAGCAAAAATGCACAGTGATGAAGTGAAGACTAAGGAAGCAGCGGCGTGTTGTCATTTTATCGCTTCATCTCAGCTGCTGTGTGACGTTTAGCTCAGGCCTAAGCATCCGCTCCACAGAGCCCCAGCAGTGTTTTGCGATAATCTCCTGACGTGTCCGACTGGAATACACAGATTTATAGAGATTTTACATTTCACACCTTTCATGTGGAAAACGTCATTCTTCATACAAACTGCAGGAGTGTTTTAATCGTATTAAAGAATGTGGAGCATCACGAATAATTAACAGCATCAGTAAGACTAAAGGATTTAAAACTGTACCGATTCGGATTACAAGAAACTGATGTGAGTTGGAAATGTTACAACTGGACATGAATTATATACAATTTGTGAATGGAAGTGAAAAAGCACAAAGAAGTATTAGATAGAATTAGATAGAATTTAAGTTAAAAAAAAATAAAAAAAAAGGTGTCAGAAATTTCTCTGTTATTGGAAGAATAACGGTCTGGACTCGGGCTATAGGAAATATTACAGCATAAGGAATGAGGAAGTGCAGAGAGGGGTTGTTTCAAGGACATACTGTATGAAAGCACATTTTTATGCACTATTTTAGAAAAGGTTATTTGTATTTCTTCTGTATTTATGTTCTGTTTCTTTTTTCTGTTCCTCTTTCATCTTCCTCTTTCTCACACTTTCTTTCCTTTCTCTTTGTCGTTTTGTTGCTGCAATGACCCTTCTTTTCATTCTTCTTGTAATCTTCTTATTTAATGCTTCTTTTCACACTTTTTCATATTTCTCGTTTTTTTCTCTTCTCATGTTCTCAATTACCCTTTTAAGTTTTCTCTTTTCTTCATTTTTATTTCCTTTCTTCTCGTTCCTTTTTTATTTTTACTTTCTTACTCTTTATTTTTCTTTTATATTTTTTAACATTCCAGTATATACTGTATATACAGTAATATATTTTTGTTTCTGTCTTTCTCGTCCTTTCTTGCTTTGTTTGTTCCTTTTTTTGTTTATTTTGTTTTCCTACCTTTTCTTCTCCCCTTCCCCTGTTTTTCTTTTGTTCTTTCCTTCAGCTGCATGACCTGCTTTCTTTCTTAAACCGTCATACGCTTACTAAAGTCTGATTTCTAAATAATCCCAAAGTGCCTCCATCCTTCAAAATTAAACAGAGAGAAGGAAGCTGTTCAGGGTGCAAACGGTCAAACATACTGTATTACGAAAGCTAGTTAATCAGAAAGAAAGAGAAAGTAGGAAGTGACTTGCTGAATGAGCTGGTGTGTGATTTGTGTAAACACTTCGCTCTAACGTACCTCGATATCAGAGTATAAGGAGCGGCCGAACAGTTTTTTATACTCGACCTTGATGTCCACCATATCGCTCTCGGAGCGGCTCACCATGATCCGAGTCAGCAGCTCCTCGTTTGTACCCCCACCCTGGAAAAATGATTAAATACCAGATAATAAATAAGAAACTCAGCAGAAAATATCAACAAGCTGAGGGTGTGGGACAGCTTCACTGAGCAGTGACATGAAAACCGGCTCGAGATAACGATTACACGACTCTCCCTTAATAACTTTCTAATTCATATTTTTCTTACTTTATAGTTACTAAGATATAGTGTCTGTCTTCCTCTATTTATTTTAATATATTTATTTATTTATCTGTCCTTTAATTTTGTTCTTTTTGCTGTGTGATCCATTTGCTTTCTTTACCTTCATACTCTTATTGAGACGCTCTGCCATGTAAGCCGGGACGCTCTTCACACATTTCACTGTAATGGCACACACACACACATTCATCAGTCCAAAACTAATCAACATCTTATATTTAATCAAATATATTCAAACACAAAAAAAAAAAAAAAAAAAAAAAACTTTCACACATTTAACATTTATAAAGTATGGCAGTGTCATGTCCAGAAAAACAAGAGAAATGCAGCAAAGCCACCACACTTCATTACTTTTCATTTAACTTTACATTGTTAATGTTTCAATATTTAAAGCATATTCAATAAAATTCAGTAACTTCAGGTTACAAAAACATGATCGTGTCATACCTACGGCTACTAAAGCGTCCTCTAAATGTCCAGACATCTCGCTCTCGATGCTCTGCTGCAGGGTTTTCCCACTCAGGGTCTTATATTCAACCAGAGCTTTAAATAAAACACACACACTTAGAATTCAGGTTTCTTTTCAAATTTTGAAACGTTACAGAATTTTCATTTTCAGTCTCCAGTCCGTCGCTCACTTTGTCGTAGCTGAGGAACGCTCCTGTGACAGAGGATGTCGATGAACTTGCTCTCATCCGTCCCCCATTTCTTCTCTCCGGCCTCGTACAGGGCCTGTGCAGGGAAGCCTCAGGGTAAGTGTGTCAAATACTAAGGCAGTACAAAACAGTGTCGTTTTTAAATAAAATATCACTTATTTTATTCTTGGCCACAACTGCAGATAAAAAAATTTAGAAGATACGCAATACATTTGATTCATTGGGGGGTTTCTCTTGTTTTTCTGCTGCAATCTCAAGTACAATTTAACACAAACATCTTTCAAGAAAGTGTATGATTTCTGTCTGGAATTTTCTTTGGGATCAATAAACTAACCATCTATCAACAATAATAGTTTAACCTCGGCATGTTAATTGCAGAGACACATGTGTGTTTTGTGTCTTAAACCGCTGGCAGCAGACAGCATGAAACCCAACAAATTAGGAAGACACTTAGGGACAACACACCCCAGTCACGTTAATAAGCCACTCGACTTCTTTGAAAGAAAGCTATCAGAATACAGACAGCAGGAGAATCGCATGGTAAAATCTGAATCAGTGGACAGTAAAACACAAACTCAAAGTTGCATACAGAATTGTGCAGTGCAAAAAAACTACAAACGACTGCTGAGCAGCGAATCCCTCCGGGTTCCGTAGACATGGGATCAATTATGCAAAGATGAGTGACAATGTAAGTCTTTTATAACAACTGCACGTGTATTTAACCTGTTTGGAACTTGGTGTTATTTGATCTTATTGGTTTAGACACTGATATTTCAATAAATAGTAAACTTGGCCGATTTCATTATCATTTTGTTGACAAGTGGGGCCATGTGGTCCTCATTAGAAGAGCATAGTACATAGAGACCACACCCACTTTATAAGGAACAGCACACACAGAGGCCACACCCCCTTCATTCAGAAACCTCCAATAGCTCACTATAGCTGTTTTAAATTTTACACAGTTTTTGCAGAATTCATTTGATCAAATAGTTAAATTAATCGCAGTGTAAAAGCTCCACCCCTGCACTCCACCCTTCTGTACATTTTAGCCCTGTTCACACCAACATTCATAATTATTTTTATATTCTTTTTAGCGTTTAATCAGAACTTTCTGCAATTTCTCTTTAACTTTACCTTTGCATCGGCTTTGGCCTTAGCAGCGTCCACATTTTTAATCTCGTCTCTCTTCCCCTTTAAGTTAGATGAAAAGAAAAACATCTCAAATTACACACGTTCCTCATTACTATTTAAATCCATCAGTCAGAAACCGCAATGCAAAACCTCCCAGAATGCACCAACCTCAGCTAGGATGAGTAGCGTTTTCCCAAAATCCCCCGACACCTCTGACTTCAGGTCGTATGTCAGCGCTCTCCCCGTCTCTAGAAACATGCCGACATTAGTGTTATAATAACATTGCAGCATGTAATAATCACATGAAACCTGGGCGTACAAACCTTTTAGATACGCATCAGACAGAGCTCTGATCTGCTGGTTGGATCGGGATGCGAGGATCTCGATCAGTACGCTCTCTGTGGTCCCAGCTCCCTGACATGGCACACAGAGAGAGAGAGAGAGAGAGAGAGAGAGAGAGAGAGACTTTTAACCAAATACAGCATTTATATCACACACACGTGCGCACACACACACACACCTGTGTTCAGTATTGCCATTAAACTAGAATATATAATATCCCAAAATAAATAAATACATTAATTCAAATCATTTATTTATTTATTTAATTATTAATAGTGCCCAATAAATCACATCGCAGGTGTATCATCATCTTCTGGTGCTTTTTTTTTTTTTTTTTTTACCCCTAGCTCGTGTTGTAGCTAAAATTTGCCTACGATCCTTTGTGAAAATGTGATATGTGACCTTCTGTGCGTTTTAGTAGGCAAAATCCTTTCCTAGTCTCACACACACCATTCAAACTCACTGTCGTTAACTATTTAATCAAGCGCTAGCATGCAAGATAACATTAATGTGTCTACTATATTGTATGATAATAAAGAAAAGGTTTTAGACCTTTTGTGTTACAGATTGCTCCCTGACATTTTAACAAAAGACAGTATTCATGTCACACATACACACAGACATAAAGAAAAAAAAATACTAAAGTGTAAATGTATGTGAAGTCACATATATACATTAACATCTCATTCAGAAACCTAGCAGGTCCTAGCAGAAGATTATTTTGTATTCCATGTTTCTCTAGTACACACTCTCTAGCTTAAACTGGACCTTGTAATTATAATATATCTGCTTTAATTGTCTAAGCTTTAAAAATGTGTTATGAGGGGGAAAAAATGCTTTACCTAATTCTGTTATTATTAATGAGTGAAACAAAAGTAGATTATTATTTAAAACACACCGGACATTAAAAAAAAAAAAAAAAATATATATATATATATATATATACACATACTGTATATATCTTACTTTCATCGCCTTTCTAATCGCCTGCATGTCGAATAGAGCCGGTGGGGTGACGAGAGCCACAAGGATGTCCTCAAAGTGTCCATGAGTGTCTCCCTCCAGATGGTCCACAAGAGACTGCAAAACAACAGTCACAGAAAACCTGAATCACTGACAAGCGTCGTGACAACCCAACAAATTAGGAAGACACTTAGAGACAACACACCCCAGTCACGTTAATAAGCCACTAGACTTCTTTGAAAGAA
>JAQMYJ010000009.1:26205562-26227795 GCA_030014305.1 Clarias laeviceps
AGAACCTGACTCCAGGAAGCACACAGCTGAGGAGAACCTGACTCCAGGAAGCACACAGCTGAGGAGAACCTGACTCCAGGAAGCACACAGCTGAGGAGAACCTGACTCCAGGAAGCACACAGCTGAGGAGAACCTGACTCCAGGAAGCACACAGCTGAGGAGAACCTGACTCCAGGAAGCACACAGCTGAGGAGAACCTGACTCCTGAATCACTGGGGGTTTGATTGTAACATCACAAAAACCATACCTTATAAAAACACTATGAATAAAACAGTGTGAAAGGAATTTTACATTTTGTGTTGTGCATTATTTACCAATGAGTGATGTGGGTTTGCATCACTGTTGTTGATTAGTTTCATTTATTTTTTTGGTTCTATTCAGTATGCACATATGCTTCTATGTTATTATAATAGGATGATTAACACTGCTTTGATTACAGCAGGCATCTGCTGTGGCATTGTTTCGATATGCATGTGGAAATGCTCTCACTTTCACTATTAAACATAACAGTGAGTTCTACTAACTGTGTTTTTTTTTTAATGATTTGATTTCACCAAATGTGTAAGTGATCTCCAATCATGATCTTTCTAAATATTTTTCTGAGCACATTTCTTCCTCCACGATGATCCACCACGATCCTGCCAGGGTTTAATAATGTTGTCTCTCAGAAATCTCCTTTTTTTTTTTTTTTTTTTTTGCCTGATGCAGGACAATAATAATTTGACCCTTTTGAAAGAGAGTAACGCAGGATATGTCTTCTCACGTGGGTGTTTAAGAAATGAGAAGCTGCATCAGTTAGGGTTAAATAACTTGTTGCAGCTGAACAATATTAATCACTGCAGTAGTTATTCAATGGAAGACTCTTAACTATTTCCTTAATTACATCCAGGTGGTGACTTTTTTGTATACAGCCCTTCTGTTTATGTGCGTCCGAGTGGCGCAGTGGTAAAGTTCTCACTCTTGCGAGTTCGATTCCAGGGTGATGCTGTAACCTCTCGCAGCCGGAGGTCTAGAGAGAGCTGATTCGAAAAGATGTCGTCGGCTGGTGTCACGTGGTTCGGAGGAAACACGTGATAGTCTTCGGCCCTCCTGACTGAGTGGTAGTAGTAGCCTTAATGTGGGAGCCCCCTAGTGACCCCCCTAGGAGGAATTGGACACGACTAAATTAGGGAGAAAATCGGGGGAAAATCGGGGAAAAATCCCCCCCCCCAAAAAAAAAAATCTGTTTATATGGAGCATCCACTCTACACGTCCCTGTGAATGCAAGTTATGCAGGTTGCTTTGGATAAGGGTGTCTCCCAAATGCCTAAATGTAAACAAATTATCTGTTATTATGGAAACTATGGCAACGTGCACTATTGCTGGATTGCTGTTATAGAAATTCAATCAACAACTCCTGAACAATCATAATCCAAATTATAGTTATAAGTTATAAGTGCTAACAGGAGATAATGGACAAGGTTGATAGTGTGTGTGTTTGTGTGTGTGTGTGTATGTGTGTGTGTGTGTGTGTGTATTTGGGTGGAGTTTTAACCTTTCCAGTTAGATCCTTGTACGCTTTGCTGATCTGCTGACGCTGATCGCTGCTTCTCTGAGTCAAAATGTCGATCAGAGTCTTCTCGTTGGTGCCTTAACACACACACACACACACACACACACACACACACACACAAAGTAGGTGTTCATCTCCATTCCGGTGTAAGGTAAATTTACTCAGGGAGTGACTGCAAACACAATAATGCTGGAGGTTTTCTGAAGCGTTCCTCTCACCGAATCCATCCATGGCCTTCTTTAAAGCAGCAGCATCTTCAGCTGCATTAAAACCTGCTTTAGCCTTAACGGTTCCTCGATTCTGAGACACAAAACAGAAGGACAGAGGTTAGTAACCTGCGTAAGGAACTACATAAGTAAGGAATAAAGAGCGAGAGGGCGTGAGGACGAGAGTCTTACAGGGCTGGACAGCGAGTCCGGTGAGTCCAGAAGGGAGTTCAAATCATCCTGAAACACAGGAGACACATAAGTGTGTAAACCTAATGCACAAATAGCCATACACATCTTCACACACATCTCCAGGCCAGAAACAGTATGAATGGCCTGACATCTGTTTGTTTAAAAAAAAGGCATATTTAAAAAATGTAAGGATGTTCCTTTTTGTGTGTATGGTTTTTCCTTCTGTTATTTTTAGTTTTTTTAATTTCGACAAATCTGATTTGACTCAGGACTGTTATTTAGCTGAGTAACTGGATTAGATATCCAAGCACAGGGAGAAGATGTAAACTCCATGCGCACAGACCTGAGGCAGGAATCGAACCCACACCCTGGACTATATAAGTAATAAGGCATAAAATCTAAACAAACTTAACAAGAAACTACAGGGAGTGACTTGTGAAAGTGTTTCTTTTGTTGCTTGTGATAAAAAAAACTTATCTGTAAAACAAAACACAAACTTAATATTGTTAGAAACTGAACTATACCTTCTGTGGTTGAAGGATGTTTAAACTTTCCAGCCCAAACAGTATTGGTGCTGATTTTATTTTTTATTTTTTTAAATGTTATACATATACAGTAATACAAAAAAATGTGTGTGCCAAGGAAGCTAAATCTGAAGTTTATGCAACATGGAAGAGACCAATCTTGCTTCACTAGCTTCAGCCGTTTTGGAGAGCTGATCCTATACAGTATGTGCCCCCAAAAATGGCCATTGTTCAGCGTTACAGTATACTGTACATAATCTGTAGTGTCTGTAACCATGTCAAATTCACATTGTGATATCTTAACAATTTTGCGTTTTAGAATAATACACTTTTTTTAGGTTGATGTCTTTTCATGTGAAGTCTAAATTGGCCAAGTTTCATCTGAATGACAATTAAGATCATTGAAAGTTACGGACACGAAAACATAAAAGGACGTGAAATTGTATTTAGCAAATGTGTTTCCTTTTATCAGATAAAATATAAATGTTTATGCATATTTACAAAAAAGAAGCATAAACTGGGAGATAAGAAGCGTGAAGTATTATGACAAATTGTGTTACATGATCCTATCTGAAAATTCACTTTTTCACCTGGGTGAGACACTTTTTAGCACCGATACAACATTGGTTTTGGTTGTTTGCATTTTAACCTCAACAAGATTAGAAACTCAAAAGTCATAAATCATTGGTCACAAATCTGTCGGTTTTTTGTGCTAATGTAGGAAAAAGAAAATGTTTTTGGACTCACCCACACAGAGGCCATTCTAGATGTCAGGTGGGTTGTAAAGCCTGCAGTCAGAGATCACACACACACACACACACACACAGTTTGATTCACAGCTTCACATTTCTAACGCTGCGCAACAGTGACTTTCTCCAGATCCAGTGCGCGCGCGCAAATCCCCGCGCATTCCTCACTCATTACATCACCTGTAGCTCTGACCGCTGATCACACACACACACACACTGCACAGTGAGGCATCAACACTACAGATTGTAGATTACAGTATATCACACTCCAGAACCCGGAAACCCACTCAGATGGATCTAAAGTGTCCCCAGAGAGACAGGACGCAGAGCTTTGGGACATCTGTCTCTCCGAGTCCGTGTGGGGGTCATTTTCTCCAACAAACTAAATAAAAGTGTTAATAAACATCTGGATGATTACCTGATCGTGATAAAAATCTTCTTGAACACTCGACAGTCTCTCCGCCGCTGGAGCTTTGGAGCAGGAGACGCCTGAAAACCGCAGGAAATGAATCACTCGGGAAATCAATGGACTTATGTACCAGGAATGGGCGTTACGAGTCACTGAGTCGACTCTTTAGAAATGAACCACAACAGGATTCGTTTGATTCGAGCAAGAAACAGGAATTCCTCCAAATAATGAAACAAGCAGATTGAGGCTATTTTATCTTCCTTTTTGGAGATACCCATTTTTTTTTTGTTCTTGTTGTTCTTGAACTTTTATACTTATATTAATAATTTAAATATCTAATATTATTTCACTTGCACTGATTTCTTCACATTTTAATGATACTGGGTATCATTATTTATGCTTGCTTTTAAGATAGGTCAGCTTTAAATCAGCAAATGAACAACATCCTTAAAAAATCTTTTAAGGGCTTAAACTTATTTATTAGCTAATGGGCCACTTGATAAACAACTGGCAGCGTGATGGCGTAGACAGTTAGCACTGTCGCCTCGCATCTCCAGGTCTGGGTTCGATTCCTGCCTTGGGGTCTGTGTGCATGTAGTTTGCATGTTCTCCCCATCCTTGGTGGGTTTCCTTCCAAAGTCATGCAAATTACAATAATTGGCGTAACACGAATGTAAAAATGGGAATAAATACAATGATCATCATTGGCCTCTATGGTCCCTAGTTGTACTACAGAGCATCCTAGATAGATGGATGGACAAACAACTAATTCTGTGAGCCCTTCCACACCAACACCTCACCATAAATGTGTTCATTTAACCAGATTTATCTGAAAGGGATTTTCTGAATGCACAAGAACATATAGTTTGTACAACACACATGAACAAACTGCATGCAATTCTTTATTCCACATTTTACAACCTAAAAACTAAAATGAACTTTTACACCAATGTTTTTAACTTAAGGGTTCAAGCACCAAAGGTGCCAAATTTGCCATGTAGCGTCAATAAACTAATCCAGAAAGATGCTTCTCTAATGTTTGATATACAGGATGGTTTGTTAATTCTGAGCAAACAAATTTGATGGTGAAGCTGCTGAACAGATCGCCGTGTTTCAGAAAGTTTATTTCAGCACCCTTGTGATGTTTTTTTAAACTAACTTGACCTAAATGAAAGATTTCCTCCAATGGGCCTCCAAGAATCTTTGTCTCAGCTCTAGATGATGTGATAATTCATAAATGTGTAAAATGTATGAATTATAAACCTTTTCAACCTCTCAACATCAATTCAGTATTCTTGTCTTGATTCTCTTGAAGGTGCACAGTTTTACTCAGTAACATCATTCCACCCTGTCATTGATTATTTTCTTAAAACAGAATGACAGAATGTTTATACCTCACTTACCACAGATGTTTAACTGTTTGGAATAATTTAATAAAATTTGTAAAATTATTGCATTTCCTAAGAATCCTGATGTCATTATTAAATCAGAAGCTGGACGATACCATCTTAGACGCAGGTGGAATTGGGGAGGACAAAGTGAATTGGTATCATTCAGCTTCTGATTGACTGAAGACACCTGTGTCTATAGTAGCTCTACAGTAGCTCTACAGTACCCATACCTCAACAGTACCCCTATAGTACCTCTACAGTACCTTACAGTACCCATATAGTAACTCTACAGTACCTCAACAGTACCTCTACAGTACCCATATAGTACCTCTACAGTAGCTCTACAGTACCCATATAGTAACTCTACAGTACCTCAACAGTACCTCTATAGTACCTCTACAGTACCTCTACAGTACCCATATAGTACCTGTACAGTACCCCTACAGTACCTCTACAGTACCTTACAGTACCCTAGCTCTACAGTACCCATATAGTAACTCTACAGTACCTCAACAGTACCTCTATAGTACCTCTACAGTACCCATATAGTACCTGTACAGTACCCCTACAGTACCTCTACAGTACCTTACAGTACCCATATAGTAACTCTACAGTACCTCTACAGTACCCCTACAGTACCTCTACAGTACCCATATAGTACCTCTACAGTACCTTACAGTACCCATATAGTAACTCTACAGTACCTCAACAGTACCTCTATAGTACCCATATAGTACCTCTACAGTACCTCTACAGTACCCATATAGTACCTCTACAGTACCCATATAGTACCTCTATAGTACCTCTACAGTACCTCTACAGCATCTGTACAGTAGCTCTACAGTACTCCTACAGTACCTCTACAGTACCCATATAGTACCTCTACAGTACCTCTACAGTACCCATATACAGTAGTTCTATAGTACATCTACAGTACCTCTACAGTACCTCTACAGCACCCTATAGTACCTCTAAAGTAGCTCTACAATACCCCATAGTACCTCTGCCGTACCCCTACAGTACCCGTATAATACCTCTACGGTACCTTTACAGTAGCTCTACAGTACTCATATAAAACCACTACCGTACCCCTACAATAGCTTTACAGTACCCCATAGTACATCTAACTCTACAATACCCCATAGTATCTCTACAGTACCCCATAGTACCTCTACAGTACTGCCACAGTACCTTTACAGTTCAAAGCAGAGCCGACAGGAAGTCTGTACTTCACTCCTTGCAGCGTCTTTTTGGTTTTGCAAGTCCCACTGTTCAGTAAGTCCCGCTGTTCTCCACAAATATCTAGAAGTGTGTTATAAGACGTCCGGCACTTCAGTCCCGGAGCTCTCCATGTCCTCCTCGCTGCTCTTCATCCTCTTGCACGTGGTGCACAGCAGGTAGGTGCAGACGAGCAGATAGAGAGCCACGACGAGCCACACCACGGCGCTGAACACAGCGAAGCACAGCAGGTTCCCGTCCATCTCTACTGAGCCCCAGCACACACAGACACACTGAGACCAGAGACAGCACACATACACACTCACACATGAACCCACACACTGTTTGTCCAGTTGTCACTAAAGTAAATGTGTATATGAGGAAGAGTAATGATGCTTTTAGTTCTGTGCAAACATGAAAATATCATTAATTCTCCTGAATGCAATTAGAGAGGAATCATTAGTAACAGCCGTCAGTCAACCCTCGAGCACAGGAAATGAAAAGAGAGCAAAGCCATAAAGAAGAATAAAAAAATACAACCTTCGTATGTAAATCTTGATATCTGTACTATGCAAAGATTGTATAAAAGTTTACACACCTCTATTAAAATTATACAGTATTCCGACTGCATAAGTGTACACACCCTTTTATAGATTACAAGTGGGGAAAATGGAACACCAGAGTAACATCACCAGGAATAAGGCGTCTCTCAGAAATGTACAAAAGGACAAGACAAAAACTTATTGCAGAGACTGCCATGAGATCTTCAGCACTGTTAAAGGAGCTGCAGAAGCATCTGATCAGTCCTGCTGGGAGTGAGTCGTGTGTGACAAAAATCTCTAAAAAAGAAAAACGCATCCAGACTCACTTAAATCATCTCAAACCATGTGCAAATAAAAGTCTTATGGAAATGTAAAAGATATGTTTAGTGGCTGTCACCTAAAGATGATATGGTGAAATATGGTGGTGGCGGCATCAAGCCATGAAGCAGCTTTTCTCCAGCTAGGCCTGAGACTCTAATTATAAGAGAGAGGGAATCATGGATAGCTCCAAGTACCTGTTTGTTCTGGCACAAACAACTGCAGGCTGATAATCTGTGATATACAGCTGACATTGAGGGGAAAATTCACCTTCCAGTATGATAACGACTCAAAAAAAGGAAGAAAGAAAAGGTATCTAGTGTGTGATGTTAATAAATGACTTAAAGTGGATTAGTTTGTTTTTACATCATTTAAAATACTCACGTTCGGGATGTTAACAGTAACTCTGCGTAGTCACTTCACCCTGTCGTTGGTTATTTTCCAATGACAGGACAACACTGTGATTTAATTCTCTTAAATCATAACAATTTATAAAAAGATTGCAAAGATTTTTAAATTGATCAAAGATTGACCCACCTGTTTCTTCATTCTTGTATACAGAGCTACAGGATCTTCAGTACTTTCTTGTTTATTGGCTATGTGTGATTTGTCTCCTTCTGCTGGATATTAATTGATATTACCTCTACATCTCTGACTCTTTTTAAAATAATGCTTGTGTTATAGAAAATATCTGAAGAATTTATTAAATTCACATGAGAATGAAAAATATTTGTAACAATTTGATTAAATTTAGGATGTGTTTGACAGTTTCTCCCTAAAACCTAATCTCTAGCTTATTATATCTCAGAACAGCATCAAAAATGAAAGATTTGTCTTTATCAAAGGACCATCTTCTGCAGACAAAGAGCATCTTCAGCAGCTTTATATCCGGACAGAGACAGGATCACACTGAGCAAAATACAGAGTCAGAGGTCTTGGGAGCTCAATGAACTCAATTAAGTTTGCAGAGATGCTTTACTGACCCTGGGTAATACTGTATTCTCTAGAATATACTGTAATTCTCTTGTTTTTCCCAGTTTAAAGCTTTCAAAGTGTGTTTGTAAAGTATCAATCATTCCCTCAATGAACTCTGGAGCAGTTTGGTTTGGAACACATTTCTTTATATAGAGTTGAAACATTTCTTCAAACTTTCTATGAACAGCTGACTCGAGGTCAGTAACTCTGCTGTTTTCTGCCCTGAAGTTTGACATTGAGGTCATTGAGGTGGGATGGTTTTAAAGGAAATCCACCAACATTTACAAATTTTATCTGAATGTTTCAGTACTCTGATGTTACTGTAAAGGAGCAACTCATCAAAAGTTGCACTGAGTCAGAAACCTAAGCAGAAGCAGCGTGGAATGCTGCAGTGTAGATGAGCTTCAGTCTCATTACACCTGTCAATGAAAGACTTTTTTACCTGGACTAACACATCAGGCTGCTCAGTGATGTCAGGTGAGGGTGGTGATGTTGTAAACGCAGCTCCAGTCCCCTCTCCCTGTCATGGATCAGTGTCTTCAGCTTCATCAGTAGACAACAACATCCAGATCTCTTCCTCTGTTGGAAAGCATTTGCATGATGGCTTCATACAGATCCGTCCTTCTCAATTGGCCATGAAGGGAGATGAAACCTCAGAATAACTTCATCAAACTCCTCATTATGAAACCTAGCAAATATACTCAGTACCTTATTGACATCATTATAAAGTCACTGGAGCAAATCCTCATGAAGAAATTCTGTTTGATTTATTTCTTTTGTTTTTCATTTCATTCGTTTGTTTTTCATAAATTTTTCATCCCTTCAGTATGTAAAAAATCTACACAAACAAACAAAATCTTTGATTCATTTCTGTAATATGACTCATTTGAATGAATCGTTTAAGATGCAGCAGCTGCTCTGTGCGCTCATTAACGCCTCACCATCATGTCCTTATGAGACTACAGTCTAAAGGGAATCTGAAGTCATAACAGCAAAGAAAAGGACCCGGTAAATAAAGAAAATTACCCTATGCCAAGCTTTAAAATCATCAGTGTCTTCAGTTCTGTTCTGGACTGGACCTGATTTTATTACAAAAATACTGTAGCTTCTGATTTGGTAAAGCTCCAGGCCTTGTCTATAAACTGTAATCCATAAACTGTGACAGATCTCTATACAATAAGATAAAAATAACTCTTTAATTTCCTTTACAGCCCTCTGTTAATGTTCAACAGTAAACTATTAACTTGTGGTCACAAAATAATAATACTTCACCAAACAAGAGAACAAAATGGATTAGTGTGTACTGTATGATTTATTAACTTTAAGGACGAGAGAAAATGAGCTGCTGAGTATACGAGAGGAATTAAACACCTCTGGACCTGCTCCTTCCTTTTTTCTTAAATATTTTTTATTTTATTTACTATGACCCCAGATTGCTTTTTTTTTCTTTACCATACTTGTGTTTAAAATGTTGTTGTGCTGTTAACATTCTTTTATCAATTTAACTATGTCTACATTAAAAATTAAGACTTTAATAAGAGGTCTT
This sequence comes from Clarias laeviceps, assembly GCA_030014305.1. Lineage (NCBI taxonomy): Eukaryota > Metazoa > Chordata > Actinopteri > Siluriformes > Clariidae > Clarias > Clarias laeviceps. The sequence continues at coordinate 26,215,185 of JAQMYJ010000009.1, forward strand.
AATTTTGAGATGAGGTGAGCACAAAGAACAAAAAAAAAAAATATATATATATATATATATATTTTTTTAAAACAAGGTTTTTTTTAAATCAGAAAATTAAGTTACTGGAAGGACTACAACAACAGCTTACACATGAGAAGGGGTAGGAAGGATAAAAAGGAGAGCAGGAATTCAATATTTAAAGAAAAAAAGAAAAGAAAGAAAGAAAGAAAAAAATGAAGACGGAGAGAGATATAATTATAAAAAAAATTAAGTAGAAAGAAAAAGAAAGCATGAGGAGGAAGAAAAACATATATTTAAAAAAAAAAGCAAGAACGCAAGAATTCAGAAATAAACGTTAAAGAAAGGAAAATGAAAAATAAGAAAAGAAGGTCAGTATTTAAATATGAAATAAGGGCAGATAAGAGAGGGATTTTTTTTCCCATGTGAGATTTGTCTCCCTCTGCTGGCTATTGTTTACTATTACAACGGTTACAGTGTTGAACTGTATTAATGTAGGATTTCTCTCTCTCTCTCTCACACACACACACACACACGCACACACACACACACACACACACACACACATATTCACAGCTACATGCATAATATCATTCATTTGGATTAAAATCAGTCTTCAGTTCTCTACAAATTCTTTTCAGGTTTCTGTTCTGTTCGGTGTAATCTGTGTTCCTGCCACATGATGGCGTCTGCACCACATTTTCCAAACGAAAAACACTTTTTCCTCCGTTCGAATTGAGTGATAGCAGAAGGAATGAACATGTCCTGCATATCCCTTATAAAAAATTATGGGGTTTCTGTTTTGTCCACTTGTCTTCTGTCCCATCTTCTCCTGTCCTTTTAAACCTCTTTTGTCCTCTTATGCTTACATCTTCTTTTTTTTCTTTCTTTTGTCTGAAATTGTCTTCCCACTTTTTTCTTTTATATTTTCTTTTTTTTTCCTGTTCTGCCATCTTTTATTTAAATTTAAAATTCAAATTCTTTTTTGCCGGCTGTTGTCTTCCTTCATTTTACCTGTCCTCTTTTGTTTTGCTCTGTTTTGTCTTCTGTTGTTCTGTTCTGTCCTCTTTTGTCTTCACGTCCTCAGTCACCATTTTGTCCACCTTTCTCCTGGCATGTCCTTTTTGTCCTCTTTTGAACTTTTCTATATTTTATACTTCTTGTCCTCTCTGTTTTGTCTATTTGTCCTCATTCTTTCTACCCTGTCCTCTTTTATCCTGACCTGTTTTCTAAACACACCATGTCTTCATAGACATCCCCCCCTACACACACACACACACACACACACACACACTGCAGCTTATTTGTGATCTTTGAAATAAAATTTTTAAAAAAGCCTCTTAATCCTCTTATTAAACTCTGCCAAACATCTCCGTCCACCTCAGACTGCAGATTCAGACCAAATCTCGGATCCTCTGCTATAATGACAGTTAAACCTATCAAACGAGACATGGGTGTCCACCGGGCCTCACTTCCTCTCACCGCTTCAACTCCAAAACCAGAGAAAAATCTCAATCATCATGTAATTAATAACTCTGAGCCTCAGAACACATCAGGAAGCAATTATTCATCCCTGCGGCCTGATGCTCAGCGTGTGTGTCTGTATCACAGCAGCAGGAACGTTCTCTCTCTCTGTCTCTCTGAACTTATTACAGTCTTTGAGTGGCTTTCTGTACCTGCTACAACACAGCGAGTCGTCACTAGGACCGCTTGACCTTTAATACTTGTGCTGCAGGACCTCAATGTTCACCTCAGGGCAACTTCAGGCCAAAGACAAGACATGCCGTTCCTGTGTCTGTCTGTTTTTGTAGGAAATGTGCAAAATTCTTAGTTTTTTTGGAGGAAAGATGTTTACAGGAAAATTGCATTTAAAAATACAAAAAGTATCTTAAAATGACAAACAAACAAACAATCAAATAAATAAATAAATAGAAAACTTCATATTTTAAAAAAAGACATTGAAAAAAATGAGCATGAACATAAATGGAAAAATGTAGTGTACTTTAACTAACTAAATAACTAGATGGATAGACAAACAGATAGATAATTAAACAAATAACAATGAAAAAACAATGGTAAAAATTATTTAGACCAATGCAAACTAAAAAGAAAGAAAGAAAGGAAACTACTGTCTTTTTTCCTTTTCTGAAAATCATTTAAAGAACCAAAAATATATTTAAGACCAAATAACCTACAGTAAAAAGCATCGGTTCCATCTAGTGCCCTTAACCTCCTTAATTCCTGTTCTGATTGATCCTCTTTATTAGCACCTGATAATCATGAACATAATCAGTGTCTTCACTAGCAAAAGAATTATACCTGGAATTATATATAAAAATAAAAGGGGAAAAAAGTGCTATTCTGTACTATAACACTTCTCATATACAAGGATTTATAGGCAATGTATCTGGAAGAAAATGTTCTTGTCCTCATATGAAGATCTTCACATCATAAGAGGTTAAAAGTTCCACAGGGTGTAAGACCCTACAACAACATGTTTAATTTCAGTAAAGTTTCCCGACACTAGACACCAGCAGTGTCTCCATAAAGCTCCTTATTCTCTGAACTCTGCCTTTCCTCTCTGCTTTTTACAGCTTTTTTTTCATGCTTTTTGCATGGAGTTTGCATGGTGCTTGGTGGGTTTCCTCTGGGTACTCCAGCCCCCACCCAAAGACACGCAGATCAGGCTAACTTGAGTGCGGCCCTTAACCCTATCTGCTCCAGGGGCGCTGTATCATGGCTGATCCTCCGCTCTGACCCCAGTTACGCTGGGATATGCAAAGAAATAATTTCACTGTGCTGTCATGTGACAAATAAAGGCTTAACTTAACTTAACTTAATTGGCATTCCCAAATTGCCTGTAGTGTGTGTGTGTGTGTGTGTGTGTGTGTGTGTGTGTGTGTGAATGTTGACCGTACGTCCTACTACAGTTTTACAAAATGAGAATAAATTTAATGGTCATAATTGACCTCCACAATTGGACTACAGAGGTTCCTAGATGGATGGATGGAAAATATTCTAACGGTACCAAAGGTGAACACACTGACCCCTACTGGCAGGGAATGGTACTGTACCAAATGCCAAAAAGTGATTGAAGAATGTTCACTTTAGATTAGAATATTATACTATAGGAACCTGAAGTGTATTAGAATCTTAAAATATTCATTTCTGTATTTGGATAAACACAACTTTAGTTCAGTAAGTGATGTAGAATGAAAATGTCCGCTCAGCTGCACTTCACTTCGTTGAGTTATACTGTATATACTGTGAATATTCACTTCATATCAATTAACACAGACATATTCTCTAATATCTACAACACTGGCAATACAGTTCACTGTTCTGAGGAGAAAAATACACACACACACACACCACAGCTAGCTGGCTAGCTTGTGGCTAACAAAAGACAAACATGGAGGCGTTCATTTTTTCTAGTCTTACAAAAATGACATGATTCTGGATTCTGAAATCATTTATATGCTACATACTTTTAAAAGACTAAAACAGATTTTTTTTTTTTTTTTGCTGAATTAGTTGTAAATTTTGACCTCCATGCATTAATGTAAAGTTAATACAGAATATATGCTGACAAGTTTATGCAGGAGGGCATTTTGATTTGACTTTTGATTTCACTTGAAGGAAAGAAGGCATTTTCTTTTGTTTTTCCTGTTCGGTGAATTAAGAATTCCAACCTCTAGACACATGCAGCATTATTTTTGTTTGCACCTGCTCAAGATATTTTATAATGAAATTAGTTGTTTGTTTCTCCAAACTAGAAACAACCTACGAGCGTAATAAAAAGATGTTAGCCTGAGCGCTCATGAACATCAACATGGTGTTTATTTCACTCTTATGAACGAGCACTGAAATAAAAACCTCAATCTTTTTTTTTTTGCACTGCAAAATTGACATCTTAGAGTGGAAATATCTTGACTACAGTTAAATTTATCTACACTTTCTTAAAATAAGATTACACAAACCAAATATAAGATTATGAAGCTTATTTCTAATACAATTTTTATGCAAACTGAAATTTTAAGCAAAAAATTCTTGTTCAATTAGCAGATAATTTTGCTAGTTTAAGTAAGTGTAATAATCTTATATTTGGTGTGCTGCATTTATTTTAAGTAATTATGGATAGGCTTGGCTAGATTCTTAAATTGCCAGTTTGCAACGTTTTTCTTTGTAGCATCATCTGCAGTATTGTATTAATTTATATGTTACAGTTACTTAATTACATTCTGCCCTTTTTTATTTATTTATATATTTATTTATTCATTAACTTTTCTTACTAGTTTGTGTAACCTGCTGCTTTAACACAAGAATTCTCCTCACAGCATCAATAAGGTATATCTATCTATATCCATCTATTCAAGGATATTTCACTCGCTCAGAATCACATGCCTCTGATTTTTGTGTCCATTCATTCTGAATATTCGTATCAAAATACAATCTTTTATACACACTTCTCACCTCATAAAAAAAAGAAAATGGCTTGTATAAAAAGAGTTTCACTACAGTCATCACCACCACCATCACCACCATCATCATCATCGCCACTGCTTGTGCTCAGTCCATGGCCATCTCACACAGTTAATTGGGATCAGATGCGAGCACGGCTTGTGCTGAGGCCTAACCTGGAAGCATTTATTTTATGGAAAAGATGTTTAGTTAAGTGCAGTGCTGTGGCCTAATGAGTCTGGGCCCTCAGCCCTGTGATGAATATGATCGGTGAAAGCTCTGAAGGCTGGTTCCTGAGTCCTTCCTTCCTCTCGCATCGGGTTTCAGATTAGCAGACTTCCTGTCCGCTCTGCGTATTTGTGCTCCAAATGATACTTCTTTATTACAAAGGTTATCATGTATTAGTTTGTAATGCAACAGCCATTTTTCCTGGATGCTGGCAGGAGAGTTAGCAACGAGCATCTGAGCAAGCCTCGCATTAAATCTTCCCGTTTCTAGTGGTACCAGCCGATCGTTTATAATCAGCTCTAAAAAAAAAAAAAGAGAGAGAAAGATAAGTTCAGCATATGGCACACGTGAATCATGTGTCCCACTGACATAATAAATATTGGTGGAGTGTGTAATATGAGATGCCATTTTAAAACCTTGGAATGCTGTTGCAGTTGTTCGGTTTGCGAAACGTCATCAGATGATAAATCGAACCGCTGACTCCTGACTGAACCCTCACATCTTTATCTGATTGTCAGGAACCGCCCTTATTATTATTGTGTTCATGTACCTACCAACCTTACAACCTTTGATTGACAGATTTTTTACAAAGCATTAGAAACCAATACCATAGTATATCTAATAAAATAAAATAACATTTAGAAAGTTTATGTGCATCGTTTTGAGATTATTTTGTGACTCGTTTTGCACTCATCGTGAGTGCGTCCAATAAATCGCTCTGTAGAACATTTACCGAATATCCCGCCCACTGTGGGCGTGTCTTGCTCGACAGTAGCAATTTTCTAAAACTGTGTAACAATCTATAAACACAAATAATGATGATTCTTTAGCTGTACGCCACTCAGACGGCTCTCCATCACCATGAGCAATGACCATGCTCGACCTCGGATCAAACACCAAAAGCATGCCGTTGTCTAGGAAAACAATTCTCGTTAAATTCGCACGTGATTACACAATGTTCATGTGATGTCTATGTCATCTGTTTACTTGAGCTAAAGGGGAGAACAAGTTGCCCCAAATTCACCATTACATGTTACATTTTTGATGTGAAGAATGCATGACTATTTTTCTCTAATCTTTTTAAAAACGAACAAAAATATAAATAATATTGACCTCAAGAGAGGACGATACAAACCTGAGGTTCTTCCACAGGAGGACCTATGTGTGTATGCATGGTTTACTAACACATCAATAACATTCAGGAGATGCACGGCCCCACCCGCACGCCTCTCCTCATCCCGTTCTCCTCTCACTCTGATTACAGACGTCCCTTGAGACCTGAGCGCAGCCCCTCAGAGACACCAGGCTGTGGGGTTTGGTATGGGTGTCTACTCACTTAGGATCAAGACAGGGCCAGGAAATCGTCTCGGACATAAAAGCTAAATGTATAATTCCTGCCGTGTCGGTAATCACGACATCTGGACGATTTGAAACGACAGGCTTAAGCACTCAAACCTTAAAACGATGCTCCTTTTGAAAAGGGGGGTTCGAGGTCTACTCTCCAGGGGCACGCGGTGGCAGGAAGGGACTGCACTGCACCTGGATTAGACGGATAACCTGTGTGAGTGTGAGCTATTTAGATATAAATGCAACAAGAACCATGCATCAGGTGTTTTATTACCTATAGGCCTGATTATTAAACTGGAGAACCTTTATCTGGTGAATTTAAGGTACAAAATTGGATAATTCCCTTTTAAAGATTTAACTTTAACATTACAGATAATAATTCTAAGTTAAGAGAAATACCCAGGGAACATGTTAATTGTGTGTATATTGTGATTTTGTTTCTCCATGATAAACAATAATACATTTGAATTCTTTTTTTTTTTTTTTTACTAAATATTACCGATATTATTAGTTTGCTGGAACTTTCTGGATATTAGGGTTCACTTATGGGACCTCATGCAATTTTAGTCGAAGCCTATATGATAGGAATGCATTCAAGATTCATGTGATGTGATATATATTCGTCGTATCGCCCATACATACATGTCAGCACAACAGTGTGACGGAGGAAAAAAAAAGAGGGATATATTAGAAATACTTTATGGTATAACAATTCATCATTGTCCCTTGGGGTCCAATCATCCCTACATGCACCTAAACATTTAAAGGTGCAGTAGATTATTTAGTGCCTTTATCTAAAGGTATAAAACACACATGCGTGGCATTTATGCTTCGTTGCAGTGATACGGTTTGTGGCCTGAATGCAACTATTTAGAGCCTTTTCAATCCAAATTGCTCCTAAAGAGTGCAGTGTGTAGGGTATGACGGAATGGCTTCTACATCCTATGCACAGTATGCATCTTAAGTGTTGTCTCGAGTTTAAGGCTAATGGCGCAGATGACCCAGCTGTCATATTGTCAGGAAACAGGAGCGCTGATTAAAGTGCGCAATTCGTTAAGGGATTAGATTGGTTCTTAAGATGTAAAAAAAAAAAAAAAAGAAACAAGAAGAAGAAGGAAGAAACATCATTAAAAAAATAAGAAGAAAAAAAAAGGAAACGACAGACCCTGAAATAATTTTACACTTTTGAAGTATGAGCAGAAGCGCAATGCAAAAAAAAAAAAAAAAGATTTGACAAAAAGAAAAGAAAGAAAATGGTGTTAATTTTCTTCGGTGCAATTTGCATATGCAGTGAGGCCGCGTGCCCTCTTTTTAAAGGCACCGGTGGAAAAGAGAGGAGGGGGGGAAAAAAGAGAAGAAATATCGCTTTCCGAAGTGCATTCTGCAGTTAAGCTGATTGGATCCTTGATGAGGCCGTCGGGTGGCCTCGCGCACTTGAGAGACAGGCGAGGACGCGGCGAGCCAATTCAGAGAGGCGCTGAAGTGATTAAACGCGCTCTCGAGCCCCACCGTCCTCCTCGCGCCTCACCCACCCATCCACGGCAGAGCGTGCACGGCGTAATCAGCACGGCCCGCGATGAGAATAATAGACCGCTTCTTCTTCTTCTTGTGCTTCGTCTTCTTCTTTGCTGGAGACCCCGCCGTTTGCACAAGTGCTCGTGCTCTCCACTGAAACTGGAATATTCGGTGCTCGTGCGCTGCCACGAGACCGTACACGCCAGGATGAGTGATGCAGCTCGAGCGTAAATAATCTGCATATAAACCAGACGGGGGGAAAAAAATGCCTGAGACAGACAGAGACAGCTATACATAATATTATATATATATATATATATAGAGAGAGAGAGATTTCAGAAAAGAATAATGAATTAATCATACGGACGGTTTTCTAATCATCATCAAGTCTCTAATCTCTACACACTCCCTGCTCGGCAACAGCAACAAATATAAAATAATTTCCATCAGTTTATATAAAAAAAACATACAAAGGAAAAGATTGCCTTGATGCATAGAGCTCCTGCTGGTTAACATTCCAATGCAATATGTTAAAGTAATTAAAAACAACCAATTACAAATTGGGCAAGGCTTCTATAAATCATTCAAGTGAGATACACAATGATGAAGCATCCACAAGTCATTAGTTTGCATGTGTAGCTTTCCTTAATACGCGTTAATGAAGTATGCATGTATAGAGAATCTGTAAGGAATAAATAACACACCCCAGGGGCTGTGCTGCTGCAGGGAAATAATCTCATTTTAGAACACAAAACGCGTTCCTGTCCTCTCTTCTATAAATGTTAGAAACTCCTGAAACTGGTGACTCCTTCCATAATTAACTCTATACTGAAATCTTAACAGCATCTTAACAATTGTACACATTGCCATAGAAACCATAACATATGACAACAAGCCCCGTTTTTTGTGTTTGAGCCGAAACTACCTCCTGGGCTGCTGTAAGAGAAAATTAATTAACACTTTCTCTGGTATAAACAGTAATCTAAAACCGGACTAAATTCAAACCGTCCGTTCAACTTCGCACCGGATTTTCATATCAAGCTGCCAGAAAAGCAGCAGCCATTTTGTTCCCCTCTGTGGTTTTATTATATTAAGACGTGTTTGAGACGAGTTTGAGCGTAATCGAGAGTGAGACATCGACCGAGGAGCTCACTTTCCATCCCTGAAAGTTTACAGAGTCAATTTATGCGTGTATATTTTCAGCGACACAGAAGGAAAAACATTTGGCCCCGGCTCCTGCCACCCCGATCGCCTCCATCATGGCGGCTGTAAACAGAGAGAGACACGCCGCAATCCGCGTGATAAATGTAAAGCGAAATGAAGCTATCAGCTGAAAGCAATTTTGAGGCCGGTGCACGGAGCCAGCGACTCGCGATTTTCACCCCCTTCATCGATCATGAGCCTCCAGTCCAGGCCAAGATACACAATGCCCCTAAATTACTGACATATGGACCCGGCCTCAGTGAAAACCTGCCCGTGGACCGCTTCGCCTAAACGCCTGTTTATTCAGTCGACCTGGTGGCTTTTTTTGTGCGTTAGGGACGAGGCTTTTTGCTACAAACCCGTGCATTGTGTAACCTTCAAAACTGAGGTCCAAAATTGAATAGATCTGGTTTGGTAAATGTCACCCGTGCTAAAGAAAAACAAGTCTAAATCGGTTCCAAAAATGCTTCGTATTTTATTTTGACAAACAGAAAGTCTTTTTTTTTTTTTCTTCTTCTTTTTTTTCCAGCAGCTATGTATGAGAAACAAACAACCTTATTATGGGCTCGGTTCTGTAAAGACTGACGAGTTTACATTTGCTTCTGCACTTTCTTCCATAAACGCAGCCGTGTGGCATCGCTCCACTCTGATTAGCAGGGAGGAGAACCCCTGAATCACATTAAAACTTCATCTGTCCTCCCGGCTGTTTGTTTGAGGATGTGAGGATGTGAGGATGGGCGTGGAATGCTAACAGCCGCTGCCGTGCCATGGCGACGTTTGTGTACGCGTGATACAAACACACACAAACAACTAACACCCAACCCGTGCCTTCTACAGTCCGGTTTCATCACCACGATGGTTACGGGAGATTTAGTTTGAAGAAAAAGGTCCACTTGTTTTTTTGGGATGTCTGGCTTCCGACTTGACTCACGACACCCGGAATAAATCGCGTCGTGCTGCACTTTGGAAAGCTTCGTCAGAAAGTCCGAGTCAGCCCAGGAGCTCTTTGGTTTTGGAGGCGAGCTGTTTGTCGATGTCTGCCGCAAAACCGTCTGCCATCTGCTGGACCTGCGACACAAATCAGGAATGATGAGCGGTTCTGGTTTAAAGCACATCCCACTTTAAATCCTGAGTGGTTTGCGCCAAAAAGGGTTTTAATTAAACAGTTCTGAAGTAATCAAGGATTTGTTGATGCTAGTTTTATTTTTAAAACCTCAAGCTGGGGTTTAATCTGACAGCGTAATGGATCATTCGTTCTAAACAAGGACTAACCGGCATCATTTAATGCTGAGGGTAAAGGATTATATCAGGGCTGCAGGGTTTGATGACTATTTGCATCTTAACTGTAATAAACTGCAGCCTTTTGCGATTAAACAAATAATCTGGTTCATATTGCGATTTCGATTAATTGTGCAGCACTAATTTATATTTTCATTTAAAGTGACCGCAAGTAACTTTTGATTAAGGATCAAGTTTAAAGTGTTTATTTACGCTTCATACTGCAAAACAGAGATACTGAACTCGCACTGACCTGCTTCTCTATCAGGCGGATGGTGTCCTCGGACACGCCCTCTTTACTCTTCTTCACCTGCGCCAGGGAGTTGGAGCGAATCCTCCTCACAGACTCCTTGGCCTTGTTGCTGAACTGCTTCGCCAGCTTGGTGAGGTTCTCCCTGTGCTCCCGGGTCACTCTGCCAAACACACACGCACACACACGTTCAAACACAAACAGCCTATACCAAGTAGCTTGTTTTATACTGTGTGTAGAAATAAAAAAAATTACTTTCCAAAAGCAGACTTTCATTTATGTCACAAAAAAAAAAAAAAAAACATCTTACATTTATGGCTCTAACTAAATGGCTTTTAAACTAAATGGTTAAAAAAAAAAAAAAAAAAATATATATATATATATAGCTGCATTAACCAAGAAATTAACATAATTAATGGAAACTTCAGAAGGTCATCAGTCATTTCGATGAATAAAAAATTGCGACGTCAGATAAAGTCCTGCTCAGGATTCAGCTTTTTCCATAAATATCTGGATATCTTGAATTTTTTTCCCTTAAAACCTGCTCGTCTAGCAGCAGTTCCAGTGACAGTGTTTATGATCTCAAAAGATTAATTAGAAGCATTTTAAAACTTCTGTTGAGATACAGAATGTGTCCAAAAGTATTTGCACCCCTGTGCTTTTTCAACAAACGGTTCTCACAACTGTGTCCTATAGCAGAACAGTTTCCATGAACTGGAACCAAGAGGCCCAAACCTGTTCTCTCTCTCTCTCTCTCTCACACACACACACACACACACACACACACACACAGCACGTCCTATCCGAACTTAACCCCACTGAACACCTTTGGAACGAACAGGACCTGGAGCCTCCTCGACATCCTAACGGTCACTAAAGGTTTCAGAACTCTTTAAGGTCTAAAATCTGACCATGTCTGGTGTTTTCTAAGACTTTCACACAAATTGAAATTCCTTTCACATTCTGCTGGAACGATACACCCTGCCAAAAAAAAAAAAAGCGCTAATCTGCGTGTCTCTAATTTCTGGTAGGTGTGTGAGCCTTCGTTTTGTCGCTCCTCCTTAATTAGCGCTTCCACACGAGACGCTCTGCAAACAGTCCAAGAACGGCGCATGTTTACTGCAAACAATGTGTGTAATTAGTGACTGGGATCCAATCAAGACACGCACTCTGTATTTTATACATGTAAATGTGTGTGTGAGGTGGCTGCGCTGATTGCGGACGCCTCGTCCGGCCCATTCGCGATCCGCCGCCAGGCGAGCACCTGCCACGCCGGAGCAGACGCAGATGCAGCCAGCACTGAGGACTTGGTACGTGACATTACTGCTGAGCTGTGAGACAGGACAACATGGAGGGGCAATGACAGAGAGAGAGAGAGAGAGAGAGAGAGACAGGAGGACATAAGTGAGACAGACAAGACAGGGGGAGTGAGAAAGGAATGGAGAGGTAGAAGAGGACAAAAAGAGTGAGAGTGAGAGAGAGAGAGAGAGAGAGAGAGAGAGAGTGGGACAGAGAGAGACAGGACGCAGGACAACCGGGTGAGACAGACAGAGACAGAATACAAAAGAGAGAAAATATGAGAGAGACAGAGAAAGAGAGAGACAGAGGACAGTGGAAGGTGACAGTGCTCTGGAAGTGGCAATCAATAGCCCTCAGGCCACACACACACACACACACACACACACACACACACTTACTTGGGAATGGGGACTCTGATGATGGTGCCCTCAACCTCTGGGTTCAGCTTCATGCTGCTCTCCTGTAGTGCGCGTGTGGCGGCTGCTGTGGCCTGAGGACGGACACACACACACACACACACACACACACACACACACACACACACACACCCACACACACACACACAAACAGCCCAGGGTGTGTGTTAATGACCGCCAGCTGAGGCTGGTGTGTGTGTGTATAGTGGGGGGGGCAGAAGCTCTGCAGGGCAATGTCAGCACACACACTCCTCTGGGAGACGACTGAGGCGCTGCAACACACCCTGCTGACCTTTAATGACCCCGACCCAAGATCCAGGTCTTGCTGGCTCAACAAATCACACACACACACACACACACACACACACACACACACACCAAAACACATACATGAACATCCAATCATAACGACAAACTCAACAAAACACACACACTCTCACGACACATACACACACACACTCACAACACACACACACTCACACCACACACACACACTCACACCACACTCACACCACACACACAAACACAAACACACCACACACACACCACACACACACACCACACACACACACTCACACCACACACACACACCACACACACACACCACACACACA
>JAQMYJ010000009.1:26229001-26254835 GCA_030014305.1 Clarias laeviceps
CACACACACTCACTCACAACACACACACTCACTCACAACACACACACTCACTCACTCACTCACAACACACACACTCACTCACAACACACACTCACTCACTCACAACACACACACTCACTCACTCACAACACACACACTCACTCACAACACACACTCACTCACAACACACACACTCACTCACTCACTCACTCACACCACACACAACACACACTCACACCACACACACTCAGCTTCACCTCCCTGCTGTATGTTACTCTGTGACTCACAGTGTTTTGGAAAATCACACACACACACACACACACACACACACACACACACACACTCACCTGTCCTGTCTGTGACACTGTTATGCAGGTGTTATTGAACTCATCTGCATACTGCAGGTGCAGGTGCAGGTCGCACCCCCCCCCCCCCCCCAACACACACATACAGGACTCGACCCCAAACTTCCGATCGCCCGAGAACAGCACAGCAAAATTATACCATAAAAGAGCTCAGATATAAAAGTGATTCGTGACATATTTGAACTTTACACATAAAAACATCTGGAGAAACGTCTGGTGCAGCTGTGCAACACAAACCTGGAATACGTGAGGATTTTTTTTTCTCTATATTGGCGCATAACTTTATCTCGATCTCAGAAAAGGTGCATTTTTTTATTGTGTGTGTGTGTGTGTGTGTTTCCCCCCGGAGCGCCTCTCACGCTGAATGATCGATACGGAGCGTGTGTGTGTTTGATTGCTCTCTGAATTTCATTTATCATTATTTCCTCAAGCAGTTCTCTGCCTCTAATGGCAAATAACACTCGGGGTTTAGGTAATGCCTTAGAAGTGGAAAGAAAGAAAAAGAAGAAAAGAGAAAATGCGAGCAGAGTTCAAAGTAAAGTGGGGCAAAGTGGAGCTAAAGTAAACACACCCCTAATGACTGTGTGTAAGGCAGCGAGAGAAGGCTTAAGCGTTCGCCCGCTGCTCTTTGATGAACTCTCACACAACAGACACTCGGAGGGGCGTTTTTTTTTTCTTCTCTTTTTTTCTTTCACTGCAACTTCAGTGCTGCTGTAATGAATGACGGGAAAACATCCCGGTCTCTGCTGCAGGCTCGTGTAATGGATTAGGATCATTATAAAGCTGTTTGCCTGCGAACCCAGGCCAGGCGTTAGTATTGTGCAGATCTGGTACGTAATCACTGATACACAGACACTCGAGTGAGTGAGGACTAGAGCGCGCCGTCTCGATGTGATCTTACGGGAAAAATAATGGAAAAAAATTAAAATCAGTGACTAAATAAAGTGTCATTTAAAAAAAATATTGACTCCAGAATATCATCAGCTCATCAAGTCAGGTCTAGGAGAAGAGAAGAGTCCTGACGTGTAGTCGTGAAAAAAAAGGATATTAAATATCATATCTTATTCTAAAGCGCTGCAGATTCGATTAACTTCTGTTATTACACAATTCCGAGCTTAAAAACCGGCTTCACTGAAATCCTGCGCCGCCAGGGGCGAGCCACGGACTGAAACTAAACCTAGAGCCGTGCAGTCAGTCTTTAATCCGAGAGGAAAACTCATCCATCAGAGAGAGAGAGAGAGAGAGAGAAAATATAGAGTCAGAGCCAAGGAGGGAAGAAGGCAGGGAAGAGAGGCATGCAAAAAGAAAAAGAAAGAAAGAGAGAGAGAGAGAGAGAGAGAGAGAGATGGACAGAAAAAGAATTGAACAAGAATCGAGCAGGCAAATGAGAAAAACAAGACAAACAGAAAAAAAACAGAATGAGACAGATATGGTGTGTGTGTGTGTGTGTGTGTGTGTGTGTGTGTGTGTGTGAGAGAGGGCAGTGTGCGGTCATTTCCTGATCGCTGACAGACTCCTGGCCTCTGCTTCAATCGCTCTGAGAGATCAAAGAACGTTTCCCCCGAACCATCCATCAGAGTCCCAGACAGCAGGACTGACTCACTGACTCGCTCAGGACGCTGACTCGATCACGATGCTGACCCGCTCAGGACACTGACTCGCTCAGGACGCTGACTCGCTCAGGATGCTGACTCGATCACGACGCTGACCCGCTCAGGACACTGACTCGCTCAGGGTGTTCACTCACTAAGGTCACTGACTCACTGAGGCATGTATTACTTCCTCAGGACACTGACTCGCTCAGTACACTGACCCTCAGTATGCTGACTCGCTGACTCACTTAGGAAACTGACTCGCTCAGTACGCCAACTTATTATTTTACATATAGGTATAGACAGAGATGGACAGATATTTTATATTATTACACGTTATTTTTAATATCATATTTTTTGCGACTTATTTTCTTTTCATGTTTAATTCTTTTCTTTCTCGTCTCTTATCAGGAGAACATGTCGTTCTCTCTACACACAAACCACAGCTTTAATAAAAAAACCTCCGAGAGCGTTTAAACACCCCGAAGCCCGTCCAGCCGCGCTGTGTACCTCGGGGTAGCTGGTCATGTTGACGATGATGAGCTGCGGAGATTTCATGGAGATCTGCCCGAGCTGGTTGAGGGGGAATTTACCGTCCTTGGTGCTCACTGTGATGTGGTCCAGCGCACCTGTTTACAGGAAGAAAATGAAACCCAGAAACAGATCAGCGCGGGGAGATTTGTACAGAACATTAAAGTACTGGCGTTAACTCAGTGATCTGTTCAGCCATGAACGTAAGGCGCTGCGAGTTTGCGGCTGAGGGATATTTTCCCTGCACTCTTTCTTCCTTCCTCTTTAATTTGAGTGTAAGATCAGGAAACAGAGCGCGAGGCCCGAGTCGCTCTGAAAGTGAGCCGCTCCGCCTCCCCGCTCTGCTCCTTCTCAACTCGGAGAACAGAGAGCTTCACGCCAGCACGTCTCCTCCACTCATCTGCATTTCCTCACACGCCACTGCTCCTCGTCTCGCTGTCTCTCCTGTCTTACCTCACTAACCGTCTTACGCCAGACACGCCGCAATCTACCATCATTCTTTCTACACTCTGGGCTTTTTTTTTTTCCTTCTCGTTTCCCCTCGCTCGGCCCGAGCGCGCGCCAAAAACTCCATATTTATACCATTTTCTTGCATAAGAGTCTCGATCTTCCAGTCAGTACCTGGAAAAAAATTACACCATTTGTGAAACTGCCATCAGAATCCGAGCCAGTCCTAATCACAGATGTGAGTTTAAAGCGAACCAAGCTTCCATTTTGTCATTAGGAAAAGCGCGTGCCTCGACTATGAGCAACAGCGCTGGCTGCCGCTAGCGGATAATGACTGGTCGCGGCCTGGATGAGTGTGTCTCAGGTCCCTGTCTCACGTGTGTTATACCTGGTCCGTCTCACATCTGCTAACGTTTCCCCCCCCCGACTCAGACGCCGTTTCCTCCATTACAAACCGATGAGGATCAACGGGGAGGATATGAACCAATTGAGCTCTTCCTGGTCGTGCCACCACCTCGTGCCTTCTCAGCTCGCTGAATATCCTTACACACACACACACAGCGCTGCTGGTGGACTCTCAATTCTGATTCATCAGAAGGTGTTTGACTTGACTACACTAATACATTGGTGATTAACTGAGACGGAGAAATCTTCCATATGGAAATGTATGTGAAATGTTTGTGGAACGGGTCTCCAGTGAGGGTGAGGGCCTTGCAGACTGTGTGATGATTATCTCACACAAACATGACTGACCTTTGTATAAAGCACTTATTTCTTGCAGGAAAACTTTACAGGAATCCAGGAATCCAAAAATCTTTAGGAATCCAAAACCTGTTTCGGCAATCAAGAACCTCATTTCAAAACCCAGGGACATAATTGTTTAGAAGCTCCAAAAATCCGGTAAGGAACTTAAGAACCACTGAGGAAGCTTTGTAGGAACCTGAAACTTAAGAAACCTTCTTTGAGAGTCAAGGAACCCATACTGGAACCTGTTGGCAACCCAATAATTACTTTAGGAAACCAGGAGCCCATGTAGGAACCGTTTCTGCATCGTTGTGCTGGATTATGCGATTATAATGCTCATCTGTGCTCAAGCAGCTGAAATGATAAAATCACGGCACAAAGGATGGTCGACCTTCAATCGTGAATTTATGGTGCAGTTTCAGAAGGTAGATAAAAATCATGGCAACTTGAGGCTTTCAGGAAGTGGCAGTGGGACCAGATGCTGGTTCATCCAGTGGCTCCTCATGTCCGGGAAACATTTGGTATCCCAGGAACCTCTGCAGGAACCTTTTGTTGGATCCGAGAAACTCATTGAGAAAACTTTTTAGCAACACATGATGCTTTGTAGGAACTGAGGAATTAATGAAACTTTTTTGAGAGTCAAAGGAACCAAGAAATTCTTTCAGTAAACCAGGTCCTCTAGGAGTGGAATGGAAGGAGTTTGTGAAGAGTGGAACTGACGAGCATAGTGTTGTGAGGCCTCCAGAACAGCGGTGTGGCCGATGCTCGGTCATGGCATTAATCCACCGCCTCGTCACGTCCTTCCCAAACTTAAGGTGACTTTCCGCCCCTCCTCCACAACAAAAACACTCAGTAACGAGGCCCAGATGACTATCAGACCTTCTTAAAGAAATGAAGTCAGGCACTCCCAGGTTCTCGTCCAGCTCAGACGCTGGACAGATCCAGATCCTCCTGCTGGCTTTCCCACAAACGAGAGCAGAGAGACGGATAAACGGGAAGGTCAAAAGGTCAGAGAACAGCATCCACCTTGCCGATACTGTTCCCGGACTGGTCTGAGGTGGTCAGCTTTGTCCCTGAATGACCATAAACAGGGTGAACATTCCCACCTCGGGGAACAATAGTCCACAACAGAATGGATCATCGAGTGGATGCTTGTGGAGTAATCCCTAGAGGAGCTCGAGGTGAAACAATGCTGCTTTACCCTGACATAACCTCCACAACAAATATAAAGACGCCTCTGAGCAACCTGCAGAAACCCTGATTCTCCCTGAGCTGCTGGAATTCTCACACATGTAAACAAACACACACACACACAGCTGACCCATGTATAGGTGTTTATTCATTTCAGCAGCCTTTTTCTTTAACTCTTTCAATCTTTCTTCAACTCAAACTCCTTTATGAACCAAGAAAACCATTTCAGGAGCCTGAAAAGCTTTGAACGAGCCTTTGCAAGGCCAAGAAATCTCGTAAAAACCTGTGCAGGAACTGAATAACCTTTTGAGGAATGCTGAAAACGTTTAGAAACTCTTGGCCCCTTCTACAATTCTAACTAAAGACATTTTTACTCAGAAGCTCCTTTAGAAACCTGAGAGCATCAGGAACCTTCTCAGGATCGCTCTGAACTGTTCAGGAACCCAGAGACTGTTCAGAAACCTTTTCTTGAACCTTGTGAGGGGGAAGAAATGTAGGAGCCCAGGAAACAAGCGCACACTAAAGAATTCAGAAAACTTTTTAGAAATCCTGTAACCATTTTTTTTTCAACCCATAAACTCTTAGGAACATTTTTAGAAACCCAGGAGCCGTGGAAACTCACTTCGGGATCAAATTGGGATCTCAATCAGGAACGCTAAACCTTTTTGGGAAACCTAGGGACCTTTGAGTGAACCTTGGAAGTTTTGTTAGGAACCTATTAAGCAACTTTTTTTAGGAGTTATTTAAGGAATCAGAAACCAATTTGGAAATATTATTAGGAGGAAAGGTTGAAGGAACTCATTTTGAAACTTTGTCAGGAACCCAGGAAACTTTTTTGCCATGGAGTAAACTAAAAACTTTTTTTCTTTCTTTCTGGAAACCAGGACCAAGAAAGGTCTGGATTCTTTTGTAAAAGTACCTGGTATTTTTTTTCTTTTTTAAAATAAAATGTTTTCTGGTTGCAGTAATAATTCCAAGTTAGAATTAAAACAGATGAACTGTCTCGTCTTCTATTATGGCACAAATGAGTCAAAAAAATAAAACATCACCAGTGTATGTATTAATACTAAGTGCTTATACGGTCTAAAGTACATCACGCTCCTTACTAGAGTACATAAAATCAGGAATGATACAGTTCTCCTTTGGTATAAGAGTGTGTGTATGTGTTATGATGATGATGATGATGCTGACCTGGCGAGGTCCTGATGCTCAGGTTACGGCTGAAGTCGTCCTTCAGCGTGGCCAGCACGGCAGCCATCTCCTCCTTCACCTCGTCCAGGCTGATGATGTCCTCCACCAGGGCGGCGTTGATGCTCACTTTACCCGTCTGGCTCTTCGCTTTCGCTTCAGAGAGGAATGGGTGGAGGAGGCGGGGGGCGAGAGGTGGGGAGGGGAGAGACGAGAGAGTTTAAAGCTACAGATTTTTCTGCTGGAGAAATGAAAGGACTCGCCTGCATGCTGGTAGATCATCAATGCCATTACATATGAAAGCAGGACGAGAGAAATGCCCCGTCCCCTCTCATGTGGCCACTCCACCGAACCTAAGCAAGCACTACAGCTGGAGAGCCGAGATTTTCTCCCAGAACAAAGGTTCGACCCCGAGCTCAGCCTCACAGACGGCTCTTTGAAATGCTCCCTGCGGCGAGACGGATGATGCGGGCGCTACACTTACCTTTGCTTTTCTTCGTAGCGTAATGGCGGCCGTAACAAGGTGGAGAGACGACAACATGGGGGCAGAGATGTTGAGTGAGAGGAGGCACTCGTGCGCTGCTTACAACGGGGCTTCTGATGTAGCAGAGCAACGGACGCAGGAGGCCTAGACGACTAGACGCCATGTCTGTACATAAAAACACACGCAAGGGCAAAGGGAACAAATTCAGCTTTTAGAATCAACTAAGATGCAGTTATTTATAAGCTTTTTTTTTTTTTTTTACTTTTCATAGCCTCAATTCTAAGGGTCTGATTTTAAAAGATCATTTTCGCAGATTGAGCTCAAACACAAAACTTTTTAAATTTGTAAAAAATTACATTTGTTTATTTGTATTTTATTCAAGAATGAATAAAAAAAATCTAATCTTATCAATGTACTAATGTACAGTATGTAACACTTTATTTCACCACCGGGGGACAAAAATTTGACAATTATTTGTCATTTAAAATACTAATACTTTCCCTCCCCGACTGCTGTAATGAGATCATAACAGTAGAAACATGGTGTTGGTTGTATTACAATAAGCCCCGCCTTTTTTACTCATGGCTAATTAATTAAATTTGTATGGAAAAGTGTACTAGGAAATGAATACAGAAGAAACTGGGTTATCAGTTTTATTTTTAAACCTAAAAATGTCATTTTATTAGAAGCAGCGTATATGATGTTAACATTTTATTACTGCGCTACATGTATCATGTATCACAGACACGCCTTTGCGATAATCGCTACCCGATGTTTCTGTCGTATCGCCAAACCCTACGTCTGTTGCCATGGAAACAGCTATAAACAACAACACCACCAAAAAAAAACCTACAATTTACTAATGTACAGATTCTAACAGTGAGACATCATCACGGGTCTCTTTCTATTCGAAAAGTCTCGCCAGCTAAAGGGGCGTGACCAAAATGGCCGCCAAGCGCTCTTCTCTCCTGATGGTCTCTGACATGACTCACTACGGATAATTCGAGTTCCCAGGGTTTCTTCTCAGGATCTTTCCGTAAGTTATAAACAGAACAGCTGTTAGTGATAGAAGACGCATCAGAGACTGACTCACATCTGTGCACATCCTTACCATTAACGTCAACAACGCACGACTCCTAACCACACACACACACACACACACACACACACACACACACACACAAAGATTTTCAACTCATTATCATCTGATCGCATGTTTCACTGTTTTAAACAGAGACTACTGTTTAACACACGATCGAGTTGAAACGCAAAAATACTACAAAAGTAAGAAAAGAAAAAAAAAAAAGAATCGAATCTGACCAAATTTTCAGATCTGATTTGTCGGCCCTGGTTAAAGATGGCACTGATCCGGTGCACAGGAAAGGTATCGGGTGGATTGGAGGAAAAAAAAGTGGATCAGACATGAGGTGGGGGAAAAAAAGAATGGCTTTAATCAGATCTTTTTTTAAAAATGGATTTCGGGAAAGTGTTTCTTCAATGACTTCGGTAACGTTAGTGTGACTTGACAGGTTTATTTTTTATATTATATTTATACATTACCTGGTGTAAAAAAGTCGCCATTTCAGAAAGGTCAAATTATCAGGCTGGATCAAGCAAAAAAAAAAAAAAAACAACTAAGGAGATCTGATATTACTGATGGAAAAGAATAAGTGTCCTTCACTTAGATCAGGTTTATGTTATTATTACAGTGTTTTCATTTTAACGTAATACACTACCAATCAAAAGTTTGTACACCACATCTAACCCCATGGTCTTTCCTGAGGTTTATTTCTCTATACACTGTAAAACTGTGTAAATACTGATACTATCTAAATACTATATCTAAATAACAATACTATCTAAAATACACAATCATCTCCTTTGAACAGTTGATATTGAGATGTATCTGCTAATTCTGCTTTTTACAGAATTGAGACAGGAAGTGAATCCTAGCTGATTCTAGTGCTGGAACGGACTTGTTTAATTGACATTTCAACAAGAGATTAAAACATTTGACATGTCGCTCTCACCAATTAAAAAAGCTTAAATGAATAAAACACTGGACTATAATCAGACTCAGTCAGAGGAAATCTCCGCTTCATCACGTCACACCTCACCATTGTCATTGTTAATTATTTTCCGATGAGGAATAATCTCCTGTAATATCTCTCAGACTCTCAGTTGTTACGTTACTGTCGCTGACAGACGTCATTGTTTCCTTTTTTTCTATGACGATTTAAGCTCCAAACACCTCTTTCACGAGCTGAAATGTTCCATAATGGAAGCAGCAGCTGCCCTTGGCACCGGTCAGAGGTGCGTCGAGGTCCACGTCGCACCTGTGCGGCACTTTTTCCGCTTGGTTTGCTCTGTTAGAACCTGCCATCACCCTCTCAGCCCGCGTCCTCGTCCTCTCCTCCTCCTCCTCCTCGCCAGACCACTGCGCTTGTCAGGGTCTCTCTTGTCGGCTTCGCCTTTAAACTGCACCAGCTGTGGGCTTTTATTGAAGCTGCCACGCGCCGACGCCGGGGTCTGATAACGATCACGGTCGTGGTGCGAGGGCAGGAATCAGAGCGCTGGAGTTGTGTATCGTGAAGCTTTATCGCTCACATGCGACAGCCTCTGAGCCTCCTCAACGCTGCAGAGACAATAAGCAAGGCCTTGTTTTGGCTACAGTGATACCTCACACCTAAACACAAAGGCGGCGCAGCTTTGTAAACATCTGGAACAGCAGCACCCTTCATGCTTCTGAAGAAGAATGGGCTTTTTTAGTTTCGCGTGCAGAATTGTTTGTTAGTACAGAGCCACGGAGGCGCCGGGGAGATCTTTATTAGTTCAGTACGTCTGAAAAAATATTAATTAGAAATCAGAAAATCGTAATATCGTAATCGATGACGCATCATGATATGATATTATAACACATTTCTACTATGGATTTTTTAAAATAATTTTTGTTATTTATTTTATTTGTTTGCATTTGAGGTTGCAGTTCTTCTATAATCCTACAGGTGGAGCACTCTAAACTATTCACACATCGGCAGGCGACACAGAATCCTCTGTGTTAGGAGAGATTAATTTGCCAAGTTTGTTTAGAATTGTAACAAAACCTTTAAAAAAAAAAAAAAAAAAAAAAACAAGAATATATCAAATCGCGACTCTCACAGAATCGCAATACAGGTGGAACTGACACCAGTAATTTCGTATCGTCTGGTGATTCCATCACTAATTTCGCCGATACACAATAAGATATAGATTTCACAAGATATAATCTTCCTTTAAAAAACAAACAAACAAAAAAAAGCATGTGCTAAATAATAGTAGATTATAGAAATAATAGATTCTTTAATTCGTAGGACAATTTTTTCATTTCCCATTGGTGCTTCCAAAGTTTGGAACTATTATTTAAAAAAATGACATTTTGTAAATACCCAGGAAATGTCAGAAAAATCTACTGTATATATCACAATTCATCATGATATCGATCTCATCCCCTCATCCGCTCCTCCCTGACGCCAGGTCTGTTTGGAGTCTGACTGCTTCATAAACTACCGCTTCCTTATTTATTTATTTATTTTTCACTTTGATGTTTAGATAATGATACCATTTTACCTAATTCCAGTTAACATCAAATTATTTCTCACATGTAAATAAAAAGTGAAAAGAGAACTTTCTGGTAATCCTGCTTCTCAGATCTGTTTGTGTCGCTTCATGGAAAAGTGCTTTGTAGTGATGCTCAGAAAAAAACATGAATACACCATTTATTCAGCGTCTTACATCAGGTTTTATCAGGTCGAGTTGTAAACACAGCTGGACTAACATCGGCTTTGTCCCACCACCATGTTTTGATTTTTTTTTTGGCAGGTTATTAGTTTTCTTGATGAAAATGAACTGACAGGAGAGCGTACAGTCTGTGCAGCGACTCAGATTTATTTCGGCTCACAACGCTCCTCAAAGCTAAATCAATAAACAATCATTTATGAATGAAAGTAAAACGCTACGTCGCTACATCTGCACACGGCTACTGTTTATTTTACTGCCTTTTGCGCTCTCGTTCGTGTCCTCGATTTTACTGCACACAATCCAGCCTCCCAACACACATCCGATATCACACAAATGAGGATGACTTCCCTGCTGAGTCTGGTTCCTCTCAAGTTTCCTCGCTACTGCCATCTCAGGGAGTTTCCCCCTCAGCACCGTCGCCCTCGGCTTGTTCATCATTGACGATCTGATCCTTCTGATTCATATGTATGTCCTCCCATTTTTCAAACTTATTTCCCTAATCTTTTTCGATACTGTAAAGCCACTTTGCGACAAAGACCATTGTTAGAAGTGCTATGCAAATAAAACTGGCCAGTTCATGTGTGAAAATGATTCCTCATGCTGTGATACTCTGGTGATTCAGTAGATGCAGGTCGTCAGCTGACTACATTTTATTGCCACATAACGTTACTGAGTCTCGACCTGAGTAACTGATCAACCCCAGATCATAACACTGTCTCCAGAGACTTGTACAGTGGACACTATGTATGATGGGAGCATCGCTTCATGTCCTTCCCTTCTCGCCCATCACTCTGGAATAGGATCAATTAAGTCCAACCTTTATGCTCCCGTGCACTGAAGTCTCACTAACGAGGGGTTTACTTATAGACACATGGCTGTTCAGTGTGATGTAAGTTTCCATCACACTGTGTGTGTGTGTGTTGAAATGCTCATACTTTCACTATTTAACATAGCTCTGATTACTGCTGTTGATTTAATGCAACTTCACAAAATGTTGTTTTTTTTCCTGAGCACAATTTAGTGAACATGGAATTAAATATTTAAACATGATTTCCCCTTTTTTTTTTTTTCAGGAGACATCTTAAAATATATAGATATATAAATCTTTATACTGTATATGTATAAAACTTTATTTCAGGTTAAAAAATACATTTCAGTTGAAATTAATTTCAACAATTTTACAAGTTTCCTTTAGGATTAATAAGGTAATCTATCTATTTAAAAGTGTATATAGCATACACTACCTTTTTGAAATGAACATTCCTCATTTTCCTACTGGGCTTCATTCCTGCTTTTTAAATTTTGGCATTTAATTGAACTTTCTCTTCTACATAATACTTTATATTTTATATATATTTTTGTAATTTATTTTTAACAGTGTTTAGTTTGTAACTTAACCATTTATGGGGTTTTTTTTGTGTGTCCTTTTTTTTTTTTTTTTTTTTTTTTAAAATTTTCCTACTTGATTTCAGAAAAATTAAAAAAAATTTATTAATAAATTATTAATCAAACCTGGCCATGTGAAAGGTTTTCAGTGCTGACCACAACATTCTTGTCTTTAAAACCTTGATTAATCAAATGAATTCATTAAACAAATGAACCCTTCTTGAATATTTGTAAATATTTGCACTAAACTTTAGTTAGAATGAGTCTAAAAAATGTTTAAAATGTCCAAACCACAACAATCAGATTATAAAGACACAGAATTCAGGTAGAATAAATCTACACAATATCAGCTGTTTATATCACAGTTCTTTGTTCAAAACTGATTTTGCCTGCGATTAGTTTAAACTTGATTAATAATGTATCTCAATAATAATTTGGGGTAAATTGGTTCTAAATATTTAATAAACAAACACACACCAGCCTTAGCCACAGCTAAAGGACACATGTGAGACACTCACTCTGTAGTGTGAAAGCTCTCAGCTCGCTAATCTGTATTAATTAAACAAATAACACGCAGTTTATACAGTCCATCATGCTGACTTGTGTAACTGTGCAGTATTAATATAAACACATACCTCACAAGCGGGTTAAACTCACACACACTACACCGCTCTCCTCTGTACTGTACTTCAAGCACGGGTCAATCCGATGTAGGAATGTGTGTGAAACGTCATCAAAAATTGCGCCCTGGTCACACAAACTGCTCAAATCTGCTGAAAACGTCATTATGTTGCGGCGCTTTTTGATGTCTTATTAGTATTGCTAGCATTGAAGCTAAATAACAATTAAGAGATAGACATTTTGTGATAAATTACGACATGAGTTGTTTTTAGATTATTTCCAATCGTCGCGACTTTATTTCTCGTTTTTAGTCGCGATCTTAAACAGTGCGGTGAGTAAATAACCATTTATTTAACGATAAATGCGACGTTTATGTAGCATTAGAGTTAGCGAGCTAACTAGCTAATTTTGGAAGAATAACCGTTCGAAGTTATAGATTAAGTGTTTGTTAAATGGTGTTTATGTCTTTGTCCTTGGATTATAAGTATCGGGTAGGTTGCAAGCACGAAATATTTGGTTGGAGATTTTATTTAGCGTAAATAGCTATTGTGTTGTAAAGTAACATGTCTATAATTTTTATTGTCTTATATTTCAGGTTGTCATAGAAACCATAGTCAGCCAGAAAGGTTAAGATATGTTTCTTGTATGTTAAAGTGTGTTTAAGGTTGAACTGTAATTTATTTATGCAAAAAATGTTTATTTTTATAGCTGTAATTAATCTCTGTGCAAAAAATATAAATAATAATTTCAGTATAAATCTGGTTTCTATAAGCTTTTGAGCTTGTTAATAATGTGTAATAAATAGGGAGGGTTTTATTTGTGTAGTTGTGTATTTATCCTCTGATCGACTGAAATAATGCATCTGGTATAAACTGGAAAGAAATGGGATTGGCAAATTTTTGCTATTTTTTTTTTCATCCAAACTGTATTTGTAGGCAGTGAACAAACAAATATTGTGTAGATAATAATCCTGGAGCGCTGCTTAATTCTGGATTCTGATTGGTTAGACGGCATTGATTAGTTTTCTCTAACAGCAGGTTTATATTAATAGATTACCTTTTCTATAGTAACAGCTTGTGTTGGTGCGGTTGACGCTCTGCATACACATTTTTCTCTGATAAATGTGCTGTAATAGAAAAATTAGTTGTCATGGTAACAGTAATCCTGCTTCATCATCATCATCATCATCACATTGTTGTTGATTATTTCACTATTACAGCAGACAGTTTTATTATTTAGTTTAGTGAACTACAGCTCCTCTGTCTTTAGGAGTCCAATGCAGTCGGCTGTGGAAACGGTGGAGAACGCCTCCATCCTTTCGAGCGGCTCGTCACAGGAAGGTCACCGTCTGTGGATCGGCAACATCGACCCTAAAATCACAGAGTGAGTACCCGGAGGCCACGATACGGTCTCGACCTGTTGGGATGATGGATTAGCCGTGTGTGTGTGTGTGTGTGTGTGTGTGTGTGTGTGTGTGTGTGTGTGTGTGTGAGAGAGAGAGAGACTGGAGAATGTGCAGATGACCACAGGGGTGTGTGAGAAAAGAGCCGTGGAGACCTGCTTGGTCACTCGGACGTCGTTTCCTACTCACCTGGCATGTTTACTCTGTCAACCTGTAGAGAGAGAGAGAGAGAGAGAAGGAGAGAGAGAGGCTGGAAAATGTACAGCTCACTCAGGCTGGTGTCTAGACAGGCGTTTCCTTCCCCCCCTCTCCGTCCCCTCCATCTGCTGTTTCTCTTAAATAACCTGCTGGATTGAAAACAGCCTGGATGCCCACGGGCTGGTGTTCGGGGAAGATTAATTAGTTCACATGCCGGCACTGTTTGTTGTATCAGGGTCCACTTCACTTCTCAGTAAAAATCCAGCAGTGTGACGTCTGTGCTCGGTTAATGCTCTCGCTTACCCCCCCCTTCCATGAAGTTTCTAAATCTTGTAGCTCGGGTGTCTTTATGTCAGGATGACGGATGAAACCTGAGAGATGATGCCCTGCTGATCCTGCACACGGAAAGCGATTCACAAAAGATTTCCAAAAACCATCTTAGTGTAAATATAAAGCGTAATAAACAAAACCCTGATATAAATATCATGTACATGCAGTGTGATTACTGTTTATTAAACTTTTATTATGGGAATATTTTGGATAAGTCGGATCGAACAGCGCATCAGCTTTACAAAGTGACTTTCCATAGTTTCCTTGGAAACGACAGCCTTCAGGACAGAAATGGAGTTGGAATACACAATTGGAAGTTTTCCTAATAAACTGACAATCAATCAGTCAATCAATAAAATGCTGATAAAACTTTTACAAAATTTTTACATTTGGAAAGTTGAGTAACTTTTCTCTTATGCGGAGTGTCCAGTGCTACAAAATTAAATTAATAAAACTCATTAAATAAATAATTAAGCTCCTAATTAGGTAATTAAATAAATGGGTAAATTTTAGCTGAAAGATTTCTATGAAGTTTTCTATGAAGCTGACGTTCCAAAGCAATCGACTTGAGAAGCTCGGCATTAGACTCCGCCCACTCAGATTGATGGCGCTGTCGGTTTGTGGTGCGTGTCAGACTGTGACCATCTTTAAAGAACATGTTTAAATAGCAATTGAAAAAGATTACTTGTATATATTTAAGTGTCGATTTCAATCGTAATCAATTAATCGACACATTTAATCAATTCTAATCATTCTTGATCATTTACTTAATGACATTTATTGAAGTCTTTTGTTTACGCCCCACCCAGCATATTCTCCCAAAATCTATCCTAATGTCTCATTCCTGTTCCAGAGCATATAGAGAGAGAGTCGCTGTAACGCATGCTTTATTAATGAGAGATTTTTAGAAAATGATGATAAAATTCAGAAAGGGTTTGATAAATAATTGCATTTATTACAATAATACTCACTTTCATCGTGCAGGAGTCTGATAACTGCGAAACCCGAGTGTCAGACAGTTTCTCACACTGAGACTATCATTTAAATATTACATAAATTGTGAATATAATAAAGTATAAATTATAAACATTCAACTTTATACTGACAAAAGAAAGAAGTTAGGTCTCTCTTCTGTCTTATTTATTTTGTTTTCCTAATCTAATTTGCATACCTGGTATCCACTTTATTAGTTTTTTTATTGATTAATTCATCGATTGATTGATTGATATGATTGTCTGAGCCTGACCTCTGATTGCTACCATCTCTGTTTAATAGGACTGATCTTATTGGTCTCAAACCTGCCACATTAATACACTGTTGGATTTGTCTGATGTGTCAGATTAACTATGTTCTTATCTGATTTATCATGTAGAATTTAACAAAAAGTGGAGTAAACACACACACACACACACACATCCTTTAATTTCACTCACATGTACACACACTCGCATCACTTAATAGCCGAATTCAGGGTTTGATACTACGGTAATGTGAAAGGTCAGCGACAGGGCAGCATGATGAACCCACTCACACTGAATGGCATGTTCACACACTTTCCACTTCACCCCCCCCTTCTCTCTCTCTCTCTCTCTCTCTCTCTCTCTCTGTCCTGCGCTGCATCACATCAGCACCTGGCAGCTCGCAGGAGTTCACTGCTCAGGAGAGGGAGAAAAATAACAAGAAATCGGGAGACTCACAGACTTTCCACGAGTGCTTTCACACTTTCTGTTTGCACTTGAACTTGAGATTTGTTTAAACTTGAAGCCGTGACATGGCTGACCCGAGGATGCAGTGGAGTGTGAGAAAGTGCATGGGCTCCTTCATTATCGCGGCTACTTTTCCTCCTGGGCCAAGCGTCGAACTTTAAGCGTTTGTGGTGGTTTACTAACGAACAGCTCAAAAATTATAATCCGACTCGACCGAGCTGAAGTGTCTTAAGTCTCAAGATTTCTTTTAATAAATATTAAAAGGTGTAAAATGTAAATGTTTTTCAGAAACTTTGGAAGCTCTGTTTTTGTTAATGTTCAGCTCGATGCAGTACATGTGTTGATTCTTATTTAAGATAAAAAATTAAACAATTAATCTTTTTTTTTTTTTTTTTTTTAAACTATTCAAACCTCCTCAAACATTTCATTCGTTGCTGATATTAATAATACAGGAAATAATGTGTAGAAATATTTAGAAAAGAATGTCTACTTTATAATTAAGTGTTGCGCTTTACTGGGTCGTCGTCATGGCGACGATATGATGATCTCGTTTTAAATCCCTTGTCCATGGTCCATTCTTACCTCCAGGTTAACCAGTTTTGGCCTTGAAAATGTTTTAAACAGCTCCAGGTTAAGCAAATTTTCCAAAGCAAACACAACGACCTTATCAGTGGAGAGTTTCAATTAAATATACAAATAATTTCACTGTGATGATGATTAGACGTGATTTGAATGAATGAGCCAATATCACCATACTGACTCTAAAATTTATTTATAAATGATTTATTACATTTATAAAGAGGCTACATTTAATTACTCTTGTTTAATTCAGTTGTGATGTTGATGAATAAAGCTGAGGTATAAAACTTTGGAGTTATGACTTAACTGTTTATTTTTTTTAAAGGTTCAAGGTATTAAGATTGAAGACTTTACAAGATCAGAAAAAAATATGATATTGATTTGGAATATTTATTAAATCGTGATATTTACAGAGTTGCAATATAAATCGTATCGGCACCCGGGTATCGCGTTGATCTCGTATCGGGTGGTGATCTGTGTTTCCCTTCACTAGCATTGATTTAACGGAGGGAGAATTATAAATCAATTAATACTGATTATACTTGGTTATAAATTGGTGCGTAAATGGTGTGTTAAAAATAATTTCTGGTTAGAATTACGCTGCTCCTTCTGTAGTTTGTTGTTTTTATTCATGAATTCACCTCTGATACTGAGCCCAGCTGGTCACACTGCCATGTCTCAAGGCGTACTGGCTGTTTGTGGTGTTTACACGCTTCATCCTCTTTAAAGTGACCACAAATCACAGAGCCCGAAGGCACAGAACGCGACCTCCTGCCATGTGCTCGGCTCATCAGAACCCACAGAAGTAGATCTGTATAATACGCCTGCTGTTTAACTGGGAAACACTGCCGTGTTGTTTTCCGATTTTTTTTTTTTTTTTTTTTCCTCTCTGTTTACATCTTCCTGCCTTTCGCACTCAGATCTCGCAAAACCTCAGTGTGAGAGGTGGGTGGAGTGCTGGAAAAGGAAAAAAAAGAAGAAAGGAGTGCTCTCATTCCATTGGCCTGCACCGCACTCTCGCTTGGCTCTGGTTTGTGCCGTCAGAGAACGAGCTCTGAATCCAGACCCCGCTTCTTTTTCCTCCCGGCCGCTCTGTTTATTGCCCCCTGGAGAGGTGCATTGTGGTCTGCGAAAAGCCACAGGTCGTCCCTCGTGCATCACGCCTCGATCCCCTTCTCGATCCGGAAGATCTGGTGGCCAGGGTCGAGTGGGTGGAGTCTGGGAAAGTGCGAAATGCTTCTCGGGGCAAAGCTCCTGGGAGAGGAGGGGAAAACATTAAGACAGTGGCCAGGACCCCGATTCTGGCCCAGGATTTTAAAAATAACCCCTGAGCAGACCACAACAATAACGCAGACCCCCCAATCAGGCCTGCAGCTCGGCCCGAGGACCCGCCGTTCCCAGACCGCTCTGATTGTTTACGCAAGAATAACCAGGATAGAAGTGACGTGGTGTTGATGTTGTGTCCGTAATAATTTAGCAGAAACTTTTCATATTTCGAAAGTGTTCAGTTGTAAATAAAATTTAACTTGTACATTCCAGTACACATGATGTTTGCTCCACATTCCAGTATAACTCTGGAAACATGCTAATTTTTATCTACCTTATTCTAGTGCACCTTAAAAACAAGGTTTCCTTTAAAGGTTCTTTAGTTCATCCCTCTGGAGAACCTGAAAGTGTTTACTGATTAAAGAGGATTCCAAGTAGAACCTTTAAGTTTCTTAGATGTTTGTACTAAGTCGTGTTTTTGTTGAACAAGTTCTTCTAAGGGGTCATGGGAGAGTTACGCATTCTTAGCGTTCTTAAAAGTGTTTCTGACAGGAAATCAGCTGGCTTATATTGATTTACGGTTCTACACAACCCTTTACGCGTGAGAGAACCAGAACTCAGTAGCAAGATATTTATAAAAAAAAATAAGTACAATATTTTTGTCTTTCCCTTTTTAAAATGTTATAACATTAGTGTAACTTGCTTTATTCAACTATTGAGCTAAAATAGTTTTTGTTTAAATCAGATTAAATTTTCCAGTCTGATGCACGCTGATATTCCTGGATGTTTTTGGCATGGCCACGCCTCTCGAGCAGGACGGTTCCTTACAGCTGCAGTCCAGACGTACACAGGCTGAGGCATGAAGGCTCTCATGTGTTTTTTCTCTTCTTTCTCGGAGGCGTGTGAGGAAAGTCACACATCCTCGCGCGGTGTACAGCTCGAGTATGGAGAAGTCGTTCCTGGTGTTGATTGATTTAAGGATTGTTGGAGTGGCCACAGTCTATTGCTCTCACTCACAGCAGAAATGGAACTCGGGGGCGGGACGGTGATAGTTTTTTTTCTCGTCCGTGATTGGCTGTCACTGCATCAGTGAGCGTTTTGGGGGGTTTGGATGGACGATGTTTGTTCTGTATTGAGCTCTGGAGGGAATTCAGACTTCCTCTTTTTGATATTTTCATTGTCCTCTTGCTGTATCCTCTGTATTGTGTGAATAAAAGATTTACAGTCGCTAAAAAGGTGTAAAGTGACCTGTCATTCTAATCAAAGCCTCTGCTATGGGGGAGGGGTGGGGATCCGTTGATCCGTTGATCCGTGCCAGGGTTTTTATTGCTTTTTTTTTTTTTTCCACATGGCAAATATCTATACAGAGCCATGTATGAGATCTAACGGGTTAACATGACACTTCCTATTAGTTGTTTAAATTCTGAATCCTGATTGGTCAGAAGATTAAGTCTTGATTAAGATTCTATAACAGCTCATTCAGGAACTTGTACAGTGTGTGTCAGCATTGTCGCGGTGAAGTTTTGTGTAAACAGAAATGTTTTACTGTCAGTGCTTTGTAACAGACAGATGAGGCTGTAATTTTGCACTCAAGACAAACTGCATTTTTGTTTTTTTCATAAACTGTGAAGGAAAATATGAGCAGTCTGTGAGGAAACTAATTTTTGTTTGGTATAACAGGAACTCATTTGTTTCTGAATATTTCATAACAATAAATATGACAAAACGGTTATAAAAATGCATGGTTTTATTCTTTAATAAGTAAAACTGTAATCATTGCTATAGTATAAGATAATTAAATCACTTTAGGTTTTGCTGTTATGTTGTTACAGGAAAATAATCAACTTCAGCATGGAAACAGTAACTAACTCCACTTCATCACTTCACGCTGTTGTTGATTATTTTACTCTAACAGAACGACCTGTAGCGTTTTATTTGACGCCTTGGTTGAGCTGAATTTGTCGTTCTGCAGGTATCACCTGGTGAAGCTCCTGGAGAAGTTCGGAAAAGTGAAGCAGTTTGATTTCCTGTTCCACAAGTCCGGACCGATGGAGGGGCAGCCGAGAGGATATTGCTTCGTCAACTTCCACACCAAAGAGGTTTCTTTCACATGTCCAACTCTAGTTTCCATGTGTGTTGCTAATTCTGGTCTAAACCTGCATGACTGATTTATATAAGAGCTTCTACAGCAGTCCAGGATGTTCCATGATGTTTGGAAAAACTCTGATATCGCAGATAATTAGCAGTAAATAAATGAAATGATTCTAAACTAATGCTAAATAATTTCACATGTCTGTCAGATTTAATTCCTCCTGAGCGGTGTAAGCTGGAGGAGCGCTTAAACGTGAGCGTCTCGGGCCTCCGTGATCCATCAGCATCATTATTGCTGCTTTGTGTTGTTACTGAGCAGCCGCTGATGGAGGCAGTAGATTTCTAAATCCTCAAACAGTCTGTATTCTTCAGCTCTGGCATGCGTTGAATGATTCCTGATGAAATGGAGATCATGACATAATCTCTGTCCATTTTACACTGATCTTCACGAATGGTTATTGTCTTTAAATAGACCTTGAATAAATGTGTGATATAAAGACGAGTTTCTATTTAGACTAGTCGTACTGAATTCTGTTCTCGATACAGTGGGGGCTGGGGGGGCTTTGGTGGGGGGGGGTTTGGTGGACACCTGAATGAGATTATTATCTGTATACCTGTCCAGATTACACAATGGTTTACTTTTGTCAAATTAAGTGTTTTTTTTAAGCGGTTAAAAGAAACAGTGTCACGTCACGGCAGTATTATGTCGAGTCCCAGAAATTCATCGCTGTATCATTTCAGTTTCACAACTCAGATTTTTCTCCGTTCTCAGGAAGCAGAACGGGCCATCCAGTGTCTCAATGGAAAGCTGGCATTATCCAAGAAACTGGTGGTGCGTTGGGCCCACGCGCAGGTAAAGGTAAGTCTCAAAGCCATTTCAGACTGTAGACCTCAAATCAATTTAAACTCAAAGTCAAGACTTTAAACACAAAGTCCTAAACAATATTTTAATCCCAAATTCAAAATGTTAACTCAAAACTAATTATGTTGGGTTCGGAGTCTCGAGTTTAAGTTACTGATGATCTGATAAACTGTAGGAAATCTAGGTTGAGATCTGGATCGCTTGATGTACAAAACCATAAAGCAGGTTAAAGTAGGTGACACGTGGCTTAAGGTCATCAAGAACAATAACAATAAAATGTGAGCTAGTCAGTAAAGTCATTCACAGGAAGAGATTTTTGTGTGGAAATCTTCCACATTTTAGGAAACTGGAATGTTTATTGATTTTAATATTAATACAAATACAATTTAATACAAATATTTATTGATTTTATTGTTTTTTGGTTTGAATTTTTTTTTTTACGTTCTGTATATCTGTATTTACAGAATTATTGTTTTTTTTATATAGGACTGTGTTTTCATATCTCACATTCATAGGTTTGTTTTGTTGTTTTGTATATTTTATTAAGGGTATTAAGCGCTGAACTTTAAAGTCTGTTAGCATCTAAAGAGAAACACTCATGGGCATCAGTATAGACTCTTAGCCAACAGTTTCAGGATCAGTCTTAGAAGTAAACGTGGAGTCATGCCATCTGTAGTTAAGGTGCACGGTAGAAGAGAAACGGATCAGAACCCCATGTCGGAATTTTCCGGTAGCCGCTCAGTGAGACAGAAGCAGCGCTGGGCGGCTGAAGGACTCGTTCAGAGAAGCTGGTTTTGTAACAATAGGCAGCTGCCTCCGAGGGAGAGGAAATCCTGTATGGTCGAGAATGACGCCCCCCTCCCTTCACCCCATCTCCTCCCGTCCCGGTCGCTCCCCGTCAGAAAGGAACGGGACACCAGGCTGAGGTCAAGGTCATCAGAGCAGAGCTGTTGACAACAACAAGCAGGAGCTGATGTGAGCCGCCTCCACCCTGCCCTGTAGAGCCGTGGCGCGCACTCCTGACTCCTGACCGCTCCAAACTGCACGTTCGGGTGTCCTCTGCTCGGTTTTCCATCCGCCTTTTCAAACACTTGGCAAAGACAGGCTGCTTTGTCTCTGTATCAGAACTTCCATGAACGTCAGATTTACTTTAAATAATCTGTCAATAATCTGAGCGACAGAATAATCTGTTTAAATGCAAAAATTATACTTATTTTTACAGTCACAATTTGCGCACGCATTCTGCACACATGCATTTATATGAAGGCATGAAGATAAAAAAAAAATTAGAAGAAAAAACGTTTAATGTTAAAAGATGCTGGAAATATGATATGATATTGATATGAGATTGGATAAGTGAAGCCCATCTTTATTATTCACTCTTCAAATGACATTTTGCTGAGATCAGGAAACTATTTGACTCCTGCATCTTCTGTTGTCATGGAAATCCATCTCGTGTAACTTGAGATCAGATTATAAATAATGTGCATGGGCTTGTACAGTTTTAATGACAACGTTAAAATAATTTATGTATGAAATGTCTATACAACCATCAATATGTAGTAGTTTATTCTTCAAAACCTTCTCTATCCGTCTGGGCGTAGAGTCAGAAAGACGTCTGCAGTACTCTGGTGTCACTCGCTCAATCCGTGCCTGCTGGACCGCTTCCTGAAGATCATGTACAGAAATAAATTTACAACAGAAGTTCGCAATTAACTTGAGAATTCCTGAGTTTTAGGCATTTTTGTGCAGAGGTGGACACCCGGGCTTCAGAAAGTCAAATTCTGCCGCATATTTGTTTCTGTTATTAATTAAACCAGCTGACTGCAATTAGCACAAGTCTTCAGCCTGATAGGAGAGAGAGTTAATTAGTGACGTCACCTGTTTGTGCACGGTGAAAACTAAAATACTGTACATGCTGTATGTTGTCTACACACTGCTGTGTGTAATTTTTGGATGCGTAGTAACAGTTTCTTGAGAATCTGTTCATATTGCAGTTTTTTTCAGGATCACTGAAAATCTTAAATATAGAAAACGGAGAACTTTTAATGCAGAAAAAAATTTTTGGAGAAATCTTGGAAATCAAAACTTTTTTTCTTTTTTTTTAACCCAGTTTTTTATGAAGGCTCATAATTCAGCCTTTCTGAATATCTGACTGGCCCAAAAAATCCCAAATTTATCCTGTGGCATTTCAAAATGGCCGCTCACATTTGTTAGCAGTAAATAATAAATACATGACTACTTCACTACTTAAAATTAGCTAATAGGCATGTTATAGAATATTAAACATTTTTCACTATTTTGAGAAAGTAAATACATCATAAACTCATTGCTAATGTTAGCTGTTAGCCTGTAGCTTTCATAGAAGCGTCTGTTTTGTTTTCTGCTTTGTAGTTTAAACACGGCAAGCTTGAAAACAATTCGCATTTCTCCTCTTCTGAGGATAATTTGTAGTTAAAATCTGCATTGTTCTGGCCTGAGGTCATGCCCCCTAGAGTTTGAAGCTGGAACTGACCCTGAAATCCAGACGTAACGCAGATGATGATCTATAAATTCACCTTCACTGTATTACAGACCGATTTTATTTAAGTCTGCAAGATTTTCAGCTTCCGTTACATGTTAGCTTTCAAACTCCAGAAACTTGAGATACCAAATCAGCTACGTTCAGGGTAATAAGAACATCATGCACGGTTAATTTCCATGAGGGCCCCTTTCAAGTGTACTTTTTAGCCTCAGAGCCCGGCTCAGTCTCGAGCGTTTCCACGGACACGTCGCTGAAAGCACCTCGTCAGACCTGCATGTGGAGCGATGTTACAGGAAAACCTACAGCGCCATATTGAAGCTATCAGAGATGCGCTGTTTAGTTTGGATAATTATTTACACATGCGGCGGGCACGGGATTCTTTGTCAGTCTTGTTGGTTTGATGAGTAGCTACAGGAAACCAGCTGCTTTAGCGTAAATAGCTATGAGGGAAAGTTTCTCTAAAGTTGCTCTTAAATTGAAGAATCTTTTTTTTCTATTGTTTGATCAGTCAAAGAAATTAACATCTCTGAGAGAGTCGCCCTGTGAGTGCTGGGATAAAGCTTTCACAATATGACTTTATTTTATTTATTTATTTTTTATAAACACAATAATAAATCAGTTAAAAAAAATTTTAACCCAGAAACATAATTTACCCAGGACAATATGTTGAGATATTTTTTTATGTTTAAAATCCAGTGAAATGACTTTCAGTGCATTTTTTTTTTTCAGCTTTAGGTATTATTATTATTATTATTATTATTATTATTATTATTATGTAAATTTTGGTGTAGTCATAAATATGCAAAAACAATTTTACCCTTAAGATGAGTAAATATAATTTTGATTTAAGGTTCAATTTGTCTTTTTTTTTTTTTTTTTTTTTTTTTAATAATAAGTTTAACGTATAAACCTGTCAATGTTACCATGACAACCGTCTTATCTTTTTAGTATTAACATTATCATTAAGTCAGCTAACTGATTTAAGCTTAATGTGCATTTTCTGTTCCCTCTAACACCAGATGTGATCCGTCTCCAAACCGAAGCACTAAATTCTATTTAGTGACATCACAAATGGTGCTAAGATTTAGTCCCTTTACTTTAAACAAGTAAAGATTTTACTTTTTTTTTATAAGCCCTGCTATGACAGACCCGTGCAATACTGTACTCAATACGTCATACACTATTCATCACTATACAATAACTGCCATATTTATTTCTATCATCTTAACTACAGTTGTGTTTTTTTTTTTTTGTTTTTTTTTTTTTGCTTTTTGTTTTGTTTTGTTTTTTTCAAAAGTGTAGTTTGCACTGTAAGCACTGCTCTAATTTTGCTGTGCTTTAGTACAGTGACAAAGAATCTTAAATATTGAAATTGCATATATTTAACCTATATTTCATGTCAAATCAGAATCTAGGAGGAGTAAATAGTTTAGAATGTGATGTTTGAGGTATTATTTCTTAATTCTTAACGCTGTCTGAAATTTGCTGTTTATGTTTTGCAGATGCGATTGTAACTCTGCTTCTTGTTCCTGTTCTCCGCAGGTTCTCTCATCACTAACGAACTCACAGACGAGGAGGGAACTGGACCCGTCATGGCGTCTCTGCTCGTTCTGGCTAGACTGTGGACTGAATATTTACAACAGTTTTCTTCATCATTAAACACCATTTACAGTATAGTTGTTTAACAACCATAGCCACGCCCACAAAACTCCATAAAAGGCAGAGAGAGTTGAAAATGCCAACTGACCGCTCTGTGTAACATGCGCTAAATCTTCCAGTAACGCAGCACATCCACCGTCTACTGTAGACACGCTGACTCCGCCTTCTTTTATAGGGGACCAATACTTTTGTGCTTTGGTTGAATGGATAGTCTTGAGTGTGTAGTATTTATTTGTCCTGAACGGATTTATTGTCCTTCAAGTCGTTAAAATTTGGAATGACTGAGATTGACGTAATGTTCATTTGAAGTGATTAAATAAGAGATTTAAACACACACACGGGGGGACACACGGACACACACACACGGACACACACACACACGGACACGGGCACACACAGGATTTTAAAAAACTGAATAATATGTGAGTTTGTATTGTGAGATGTGCTGCAGTAGTCTCTCATTAGAATCATTCCTGTGTGTGTGTGTGTGTGTGTGTGTGTGTGTGTGTGTGTGTGTGTGTGTGTGTGTGTGTGTGTGTGTTTCAGAGATTTGAGCCCTACAGAGGAGATAAGAACCTGCCTGCCAGTTTGGAGCCATCATGCAGCGAGGCGGAGGACCAGCCCACCTCTCTGAGGTTTGTAGAGTTCGTTCCTCCTCCCCGTGACGGAGTGAGAGTTTGTTCATCTTCTGTCACTCGTCTTCTCTCAGTCGCATTAAACCTTCCAGCAGAGCAGAACGACCGCAGTGTGTTCCAGATCTAATGTCATTAGCGCTTCATCTCCAACTGCCGTTATGTCCTCAAGCTCTGTGTGTGTGTGTCTGTGTGTGTGTGTCTGTGTGTGTGTGTGTGTGTGTGTGTCTGTGTGTGTGTGTCTGTGTGTGTGTGTCTGTGTGTGTGTGTCTGTGTGTGT
>JAQMYJ010000009.1:26254935-26293856 GCA_030014305.1 Clarias laeviceps
CTGTCTGTGTGTGTCTCTGTCTGTGTGTAAACCTTTGCTTGATTTCTGTATAACACAGAAAGTTGTCTGTATTCTTGCGCTGTGTTACACTGAATAAAGCTGTAACAGGCTTCTGCGGGAATAGTTACTATTAATATTAAAATTATTTTATATTAATTTAATTAAAGCTGTAATTATTTTCTACATTTTAGTCTGTAAGTGATTCAACATTGTTTATTTATTCCAAAAATCCTTAATATAAACAAATAACTGAATAAATTAAAATAATTAAAAATCCTTTTTTCCCCCTTTGTGTTGAAAATACTATAACAACCAGTGCCAACAAATATCTAAATTAACATTTTTAGTTTTCCAAATATATTTTATTTTATTTGTTTTCACCCAATTCTTTTTTGCAATTTATGTGAAATAATCATTGTACAAACCTTTTTGTTTTACTTGCTTTATTAACACTAAATATACAAATATCTCAGTTATATTGAATTTTTTTTTTAATTTTATTCATATTTATGTGTATGGATCTATTTGTTTACTTATTTTTTCTAACATCTGAATTTGTTAAACAATTTATTCAACACAGTAATGAATATATGAATAATTAATTAATCCCCATATTTTTATTTAGATATAAAACAATAAGCAAACAAAGATCTAAGTTAAGTTTAAGGCATTTGTTTATTTAAATTTTTTAACACACATTTGCTTGCCAATTTATACGACAAGAAACAAACATATAGATGGGTAAATCCCTATTTTACAAAAGTAATTTTTCTTACTTTTAAGCTGCCTTTAGACCCAAGTTTTTTTTTGTTTTTTTACTGAGTATGTAAACTGGAACCAAGACTAGACTAAATGAATAAATAAATAAAAATAAACAAAAAGGGCTATTTTTTTAAAAAAAATAATAAATTGTTTATATATATCAGCCCTTTTTGTTTTTCCTTTTCACAACACAAATATTACTATAAATAATAAAATACAATTGAGACACTTAGCTGTATCTGTACATTTATTTGTTTTTGTTGTTTGGTTTTTGTGTTGCTTCATGTTGGAGATTTAATAAAGCGATCACAAGGACGACGCTAAAGAATCAAAAGACGAATAGATTCAACAGATCCATTCTCAGTAAAACATTATGTATTTGTTTATTGTCTTGCAGCATCTGAGGTCTCTGGGGGAAAAGTGTCATTATTGAAGTTTTTTTTAAAATAATCAATTTCATTAAATTTTATAATTAATTCTAGTTGCAGCATTTATAAACATTAACAGAAAGTATGCTCCCATCATTCCTATTTCAGATTTAGAAAAAGTGAAAAGAGGTCTAACTGATTTAACAATCTCAAGAATTTTTTGTCGTTTTAATCACAAGCTGTTATTTGCATGAATTTTGATGGTTGAGGTGATCAAATGTGGATTGCGGGAGTGTGTTAACTGTGTGTGTGTGTGTCTTGGTTAATAGTGTGAGTGCGAAGATTAAAGCGATCGAAGCCAAGCTACAGATGATGGAGGAGAACGTGGACGAGGAGTACTCGGGTCCGTCTCCGTACCTCTACAACAAACCTCCTGAGAAGAAGGACAAGAGATCTCAGCCCTATAGCAAACCCTTCCGCAGGTTCAAGAGATGACCTCCTCTCCTCCTGCCCCCATCACCCCCCAACCCCACACACACGCACACGCACATGTGTGTGCTGAGGACTTCTGTTTAATAAAACACACATTCTTACACCACTGGACTGTGAGAAGAAAGACGTTTGTGTAACACTTCCCTCTTTTCAAGCGATTATTTTTAAAAGAATCTTTTAGTATTTTGTACATTTTGTACCTTTTCAGTTTTCAGCAATTCCTTACCTCCTCTCTAACTCTCTAATTGGAAAATTTATTTGTGTTGATGAAACCGCATTTGTGCTCCGTCATAAAGTCAATCGTAATTCTGCTTTGCCTGCGTTGTGTTGTTTTTTGTGTATTTTGATGTCGCACAATTATGATTATTGTAAATCTGAAGGCACAGGACTGGACCTCAGCACCGTGAGTCATTTCACTGTTTGCCCAGCTTTCTGCAGAGAAATTTGATCATGTGATCAACAAAGCCACAGCGAGGAGCAGTGTGACACCAGGTCACGTGACGTTCGGATCGCTGTTGGATTTTATATCTGCTGTAACTATAAACACCACGAGTTCATAAACTTATAGCTGTGCTTTTATTGTTTATTAACATCAAGAAAATATCTAAGTAATTATTAAGTTTGTTTTAACCCTGAAATAGAAACAGTTGTCTTTTCAATAGTCTTATTAATGTCAGTGTAAACCTGTAATACAAAGCCTATGTTCATTATTATTAAAGAAAAATGTTTAAATAATGATTAGGCTTATGGTTTGACCTAAAATAAAAATGGGAATCTTTTCACTGGCTTTGCTGTTTGTTTGTTTGTTTGATTTTAAAACATATCTAACATTTAATCATAACGTTTATGTAATATTTCCTTTATTTGTCTGTTATTACGTCATAAAACTCCAACCATTTATTTTTGGTTATAGTGCAAATCCCGCCCACTGTATGTCACACGTCCCTTTATTGGATATGGGGTGTGGTTAGCTGCGTTACATATTTGCATATTAAAATCACCTGGTGTTTATTGTAGGGTGTAGATGCCTCTGTGCTTAAATAATGCTGTTGTTAAATAAATATTTTCTGAGACATGTCAAGATACGTCTGGTTTAATAAAGCATTAATAAAAAATGGATGCTTTTTATGTGTATGCTCTTAAATGCATTTGATGTCACCATTTTTCTTTTTTGTTCAGAAATCATTTGGTGTCTCATAATACAGGTGTGAAAACAGTTTCCTCGGTGTGCTGGAGCTTCCCCTCAGATTCTGGAGATTTAATTACAGTTGGTCCATCACATGCATTTCTTTGAGTCTGATATTTAATAGTTTATCATTACTTACAGAAACATTTTAACATTAATGTGTGTGTGTGTGTGTTGTATGTACGAGAGAGACAAAGAGGGAGGAATAAAAGATTCTGATGCTGAAGTGATTTGGTTAAATATTAATTTTCCTCTTCATTTCATAAAGCCTACAGCATCTCTCTATCGTTCCCCCCCCCCCACACACACACAAACACACACACGCAAACACACATCGCTTACATTTTTCCCGTTTTGTTCATTATTACTATTTATTTAATATAACAATCATAAAAAATTTCATGTTTTTCCTCTTCCACTGGACGCTGAGCTTCAAATACAAGACAGATTTTCATTATAATCTTAATCATGAAACCTAAATTATAATTTTGTGCTCTATTAGCGACAAGATATAATTTTTTTAATAAAAACTAATTACAGTTAATAATCGGTTAATAATTAAAGTAATTAATATTTAATACGAATGTAATAAGTTTCTCGTTATAGACTGTTATTATTATTATTATAGTAGTAATGGTTTGTACAAATGTGAAGTGTTTTAGACCTTTAAGCTTTTTCACTGGGGTTAGAAAACACACTTATAGTCGATCAGTTTAAAAATGCGAAGTCGGTTTAATAGTTTACAGTGTCTGATTTTCCAGGTGACATCAGGATACTTTATCATATTTTACATATAAATTATGTTTTAATGTAGAACAAAATAAACATTATTTTCTTTAGTGTGTGTGTGTGTGTGTGTGTGTGTGTGTGTGAGAGAGAGAGAGAGAGAGAGAGAGAGAGAGATTTCGATTTAAAACATTGCTGCCTATTCTGGAAATAATTTAATGCAGTTGCGGAAAAAACTACTGCAGTTTATTCTACAGGATGTTTATTATTATTATTATTATTATTATTATTATTCGGTTTATTTAATAAACATTGGTAGTTTGTAAACTAAATTCGGTCAAAACGTAATAAATAAGCGAACGACCGCCAGGAGTCAACGGGGCTGATGCTAATAAAAAAAAGTACTAATAATCTAGTTTTTTAGGGAATTAAAATAAATAGAACAAAAACCAAAATCCTACTGCGGCCGAGGAAAGCAAATATTCTAAAAATATAACACAAACAACTAAACAGACACCAAAACGGAATGCAATAACAAATAGTATGTAATAAATAATGTGTATATAATAATATATAGTAACAACATGATATTATAGTATAGAATAATAAATTCTACATTATACTATATTAGTTTTCACTCTAAACCTGATTAAATAGACAGGATACTTCCGTAGTAAACATCACGCCGAGACGTTGGGTCACCATGGCAACCCGTTTTACCGTTCGGATGTTTAGGGCGTTAGTGTGCGGCTTCAGAAGCCTCGCGCGTAAAAATGTAAATGTTCTGTGAGCGGGAGAGGATTAAACCCCGCCAGCCCCTCAATTCCCATCCACTTCCTGCAGTCAGCAACTCCATCCATCCTCAGGAAAAAAAAGAGGAAAAAGGAGGTGGGGTGGGGTGGGGTGGGGTGGGATGGGGGGTGTTTGGGGTGAAGGAGGAAGAATTTGAGCAGCAGCAGTAATCCTGAGTAACGCGGTGCAGCAGCGGAGCTGAGCGGACCGACTTCAGCGACTTTACACCAAACTTTCCGAACCGGGATCTTTATGGGAGAGAGAGCACCGGCGCCGCGCCTGCTCACACCCGCGCCACGTCCGACTGCGCGCTCACGTCCGGCTCTCACGCCTTCCTTCTTTCATGTATTGGAAAAATGAGATTTTGGCCCCTCTGTCAGAGGGAAACCGAGTTTTATCCGGAGGAGTTCATTCTAAACAGGTAGGTAGAGTCGGCATGCAGGGGAGGGAGGAGGGGGGCAGCCATGTCCTGGAGGTTGGGGAAGAAGGGAAATGTACAAAATGCACAAAATTGTTTTTGGTTTTTTGGTTTTTTTTTTTGCGTCACTCGGAAGGGATCAGTCCTGAGTCTCGGAAAGTCGAAAAGTGCAGTGAGAAAGAGAATCAGCCCCGTAAACACACACACACACACACACACACACACAAAAACCCACCAGGGCACGTGTCATTATGAAGGAGAGAGAGATTATTTTTTAATTATCGCAATAAAAAAAACAGATTTACAATTATTTTGCTGTCTCGTGTTTTTGTTTTTTTCGTCTTCCTCCTGACTGACAGCTGAAATGAACACTCCTGCTCCCGGAGCCTCAATATTTCAAGCCAGTTGTAATTGCAGGTAGTTTGTTATTATTGTTTTTTTTCTCTCCCTCTCTGTCCTTTTTTCTCTGCGCGATTATCCGGAGAGGTAATGGGTTAAGTGTTGTTTGAAGGAGGGGAAAAATCAATCCGGATTGAATGTAGCTTCATTAGTATGTGTGTGTGTGTATGTGTGTGTGTGTGTGCGTGTGTGTGTGAGAGAAAGAGAGAGAGAGATTTTTTTCAGTCGCGTATTTACGTCGGTGTTTTTATTGTTTTTGAGCGCATTGAAAGACAGTGTGTCATTGCATGTATGTGTGTGTGTGTGTGTGTGTGTGTGTAAGACAGAGAGAGGGAGAGAGA
Organism: Clarias laeviceps; assembly: GCA_030014305.1. NCBI lineage: Eukaryota > Metazoa > Chordata > Actinopteri > Siluriformes > Clariidae > Clarias > Clarias laeviceps. Next base: position 26,260,420 of record JAQMYJ010000009.1, read on the forward strand.
TATAGGGAGAGAGACAGAGAGAGTGATGCCGCAAGTTGACGTCGCCTCGCCGTTGAATTGTGTCTTTGTAGCTGATCCGTACACACACACACACACACACTTCCACGCACGCGCGTGCACACGCGTTATACCGGGAGAGTCACGCCGCGTGGACACCCGACACCGACACAGCGAAACTTCGACATGGTAAGCGGCTTCATACGGACTTCACACACAATAATACACACGTTTCCTTCCGATAGAAAACGAACACCGTTAAATCCTAAACGCAAATTTGCTTTAACTTCTCAGTCTGACATTTCTGAGTTCTCTCTCTATTATTAGATTTAATCTCATGTTCAGAAGTTTCTCCGAATTTAAAATAAAACTCTTTAACCATTTAAAGTCAATTAGTCACAATGCTACAATCTTTGAAAATTAGACTTTACTTGAGCAAAATATTTTCTCGGTTGTAGATTATTAGAGAACATTTGTTTGTTGAGTCAGTTTTGTCACATGAATAATACAGCAAATAAATTTGCTGTAAATGGAAGTTAAGTTGTTTGAAGTTGTAAGTGTACTGTAGGTTTTCTCTGTTGTTTTTGGGCGTTTTGTATATATTGATTTACTTTGTGCATTTTTTGCAACTTTAATTAGTTAAAAACTTTCTTGAATCAGTTGTAATCTTTTTACAAGATAAAATAAATATACTAAAGTTACAAAACCAGCAAAATGCAATACTTTTTATAGTAACACACCAGCGACAAATCGTTTCCAGTTTGTTTATTTACAAATTAGTGCATTAAAATGATCTAATCATGTCATTTGCTTGTACAAGTTATGCAAAAGTAACCGACCTAAAATCCGACTTTAGTAAAAGATTAAATTATGATCTCTGAGTAAGTGCACGTTTTTTGGGGGGATAACACTGACAGTTTGCAGTAAACCTCAAGTCTTTAAAAATAAAAACACACTCCTGCACTCCATCTCCATTTTGTGCGCGTTTTGCTCTGAGTGCTGCTGCTGCACACACGCGCTTTATTTATTTCTATTTATTTATAGATTGATTATTTGTGCACGTTCTGTAATTTTACTTTCTCTCACGCACACTCAGGCTCACACACACACGCACACACACACACAGAGCGTCCTGTCCTGTCGCGGGTCATTAATGGTCTGTTGAATGTATTTATTTTTATTATTTTTAATCATTAATTTTACCAGGATGGACAAAAACAATTGTGAGACAATGCATAAGAAAATTAATAACTCCTGCTAATCTAGCGATCTATTTTATTTAATAATAATAATAATAATAATAATAATAATAATAATTTCTGTGTAATTGTTTAATTTCTCCACCAGGATTTTCTGTGCTGCTTGCTTTATATAAAGTCTCTCTCTCTCTGTCTCTCTCTCTCTCTCTCTCTCTCTCTCACACACACACACACACACACGTGTAATACTTGATTTAAAATTGTTTCGTATGTAACTTTTTAACTCTCGCACGCGCGCGCTTTTTCCTTTTTCTGACATCATTAAACGTCACTAATCCGCTCCGAACTGCAGCGTGAGAGCAAAAGCATCAAACACTGCCCTGATTATCGTTTAAAAAATAAACTAGGTAGATTCATGAATGTTGTGACATTACGTAGACGAATTAATACGATGTTTTTGTTCTTGTACCGCAGAAAAATCGCGTGTGTGTACCAAGCACAGGTTTTGTGTAGTGTGTGTTTGAAATCAGATTGTCTGTTCTGCCTGCACACTGACCTTGAGCTGAGTGTTGCGTTTTGTGTTCCGACCTAATAATGCAGTTCGATTATTGGTGTTTTTGCTTCTGTGTTAAATTCTGTAGACTTGACGCTCCAAAGAAAATGCAGGAACAAACTGATGCACTTTTCATTGCCACTTTTTTGTTTTTGTTTTGTTGACATTCACGCAGTGCAATAAACAGTAAAACCCATCCGTATTTTATTTATGCAGTAGAAAAAACACCAGACTAACTCCTTAATGAAGTCTAGAATGTAGGCAATGTGACAGGCTGAGTGTTATTACAGGTTATTACATGTTATAGCGCTGTGTATGATTGACAGCATAACATCTTAGCTGTAATCAAGCGTACATATTCTCTCTCTCTCTCTCTCTCTCTCTCTCTGTGTGTCTCTCTCTCTGTCTCTCTCTTTCTCTATTTATTATAAATATATAAGACTTTTATTAACCTCTGACTATGCAGTGTTATTGTGCGTTATAGATCAAAATTTGCTTATAGGATGTTTTGTGCAATATGAAAACAGGGCTAGTTATTTATATTCAAACATACAAGAAGTATATATAAGTAAATAAAGTTGTTTAGTTAAACTTTACTTCCTAATGTGGGATTTTACAGCGAATCGTTTTCTAGGCAAGTACCAGGAGTGTTGATTCATATGTTCCTGTATTACTAAAGAATTCTATTTTTATATTAATATGTGTTTTCGCTCACTCTCTCTCTCTCTCTCTCTCTCTTCCTTATATATATATAACGCACAATAACAGTGCATAAGCAGAGATTAATAAACCCAAGACCTTTATTAAACTCTGCTTATGCACTGTTATTGTGGGTTATAGCTAAAAATCAGTCGCTTATTGGTTTGTTGCAATATGAAAACAGCCAGAGCTAATTATTTATATTCAAACATTTTAATATTCAAACAACTTTATTCCCTGATGTGGGATTTTACAGTAAATCATTAATGTGTGTTTGTGTGTGTGTGTGTGTGTGTGTGTGTCTCTCTCTCTCTCTCTCTCTTTGACCCCCGGCCCTGTGCAGTCCCACTCCGACGGCGAGTCTCAAAGGTCGGTGATGGAGAAAGAGGAGCCGCGCTGCTCGCCCAGTCCTCCGTCCACACCGTCCATCTGCTCGCCCACCTCCAGCGCCTCCGCCTCGTCCGTCCCCTCCACCGGGAAAAACGTGTGCGCGAGCTGCGGTCTCGAGATCCTCGACAGGTACCTGCTCAAGGTACGACAGTTACAGCGTTTACACGCAGGACATGTGGCGGCTTGTGGCGTTTTGTAGCAACTACACGTTATACAGCACGTGTGTTATGATCTCGCTTCGGCAACATCTCACGTTAGCAGATGCACGTGGGCAAAGTGCGTATTATAAGAGAATAAAAAGTTGAGCATGTGTCATATGGTGCACGCGGTGTGGTGTGATCGGCCGTGCAACTGTTGTGCAACATGCATTCGGGGTCTAAAGAACAATGCAAAATGTTATGATATTTACGCGACAGGAGCAATAAAAGTAACAATAATAACATTAATAATAATAATAATAATAATAATAAAGACGCAAAGACGCCTGTGACTCTTCTGAGTATGATATGCAAAACAACTGAATTAACGAAAAGCGATGTAATATAATGTAAATGTAATGTAATAACTAGTCTTAAGTACAATGCACGTGCACGCCGCAGATTGTCATAATTTTCTTAAAAAATAAATCGCTTTATAGAGCAAACATAAAGCATGCATTTGTTCTGCTATTGTTGTTATTGTTATGGCTTTTATGCAGCAGTAATATAATTACACAAAATTAAAATAAGGGGAAATAAATATAAGGAACCGAAGGTGTAGATGCATATCACACAGCGTGTCTTTATTTGTTTATGCAACGATTAAATATAGAGAAAATTTAGGCTATGCATTAGCAATATGCATGAGCAAAAACACTGACTAGAAGTAGAGCTGCGCGCGCATCTATAGGATGCAATGGTTATAATTATGGAGCTAATAAATTATATCATTAAAAAGCCTTTATAATGCCCCGACACTGGATGTGCATATTGTGTGTGATGGTCGTGCATCATAGATGTGTGCAGATGCGCGTGAGGCAGGTTTTCTTGGGTCGAAAAAAAAAGTTTAATTCGTATTTTTAAGAGCAGAAAATGGATTTAAATTGTTGCGCGTGCACGTGGATTACAACGATTAGTTATAATTATGATTATGGTAGAGCAATCTAACTAATGCGAAACAAATGCAGAAAAGAGATTTAACACGCTAAACGGTTGCTGCAGGTCAGACAGCGTGTCTTTTTGTTGTTTTATAGGGGTAAAAATGAAAGGTTCAGCATGCATTCATGTGGTGTGTTCTGTGCTCTGGTCACACACCACTAATCAGATGAAGCGAGAGTGCAGCCCATGCAGCAGAGGCAGCTTCAGCTTCTGTTTTTAAATATAATTAGTTCTCATTAACATGATTTTAGTGTTAAAATCAAGCAGCATTGTTATTATTATGCAGATGCAATATGGCTTTGAAATTATTGCTTTGTATTTAACACTGATGTCAGGAAGTTGTTATTTATTTATTTATTATTATTATTATTATTATTATTATTATTCGTTTTAAGAAATCTATAGGATAAGGTCCACGAAATCAGAAGAACGAAAGCGATTTATGACGTTTTCAGATTCGCAAAAAAATCAAGTCTTCATTAAAAATTTTTTATTGAAACATGAAGAAAATATATAATACTAAACTTATACAATGATCTATATGTCAGCTAACAGCACTTAGCACTTTAATTGCTTGAAAACTACTGTATGACATATACAGTATCATTATATTTCCTCTGGGAAAACTGTAACCATAATTCCAGTAAAAATACAAATACATACAACAAATAGCTTGTTAAGAATGTTTGTTAGATGTTTATGAAATGTAATTAGGATTATAAAGTTATTCAGTACCTATATTATTTATTAGTAATTTAATGTTTACTTCAATTTTAGCTTCTTCACAGAATGTTTATTATAATAAGACATCGGGTTTGTGTTGAATGTGATGCTACAGGGGGTCAGAAAAATCTCCAGAGATAGCAGGAATTAAGACGTTTTAGCAAAAAATGCTTTCGTACTTCGTTTTTTTTTTTATTAAAAAAAATATTTATTATTATTATTGTTTTGCATTTACTTTCAGACAGCCTTTAATAATTCATTTTGGAAACATTTGGTTGGACCAAGAACTGAATTGACAATTGCTAATTTCTGCTATTTATTCAGGCTTTTGGGACTGTGTTAATATCTAAATTATGATTTTTTTTCCCTCGTCAAAATCTACCCAGGAGTGCGGTGTGTGAGGTTTCTGTCCCGGCAATTTTTCTTTTCTAAGATAAGATCAGATCAGATCAGATCAGATCAGATCAGATAAGATAAGATAAGATAAGATAAGATAAGATAAGATCAGATCAGATCAGATCAGATAAGATCAGAGTGTTAATCTTTCACGAGGTACTAACGCGTTTCAGCAGTATATATGCCATGTGTTTAAAATAATATTCATATAAACATAAACATGACGGTAGAGGTGTTACAGTGACAAAAATACACTTAGACATTACTGTGACAATACCTGTGTAGTGTGCAGTAAATATCAGAAACATCTTGCCCTTGGTTTTAACATTTATTACACACAACCTTCATTAAAAATATATAATTTCATTACAAATAATATCTAAAATATAAAATATTAATTGGTATGCATAGTGCCGCAACGTTCATGCTTATATCTAGCACTTTGTTTATTATATAATTGTACATAATCAGGACAGGACTTTATGCACAGGCTGGATTTATCAGTCAATAGTTTACCCTCAAAAATACAAATTTAACCCTTAAAATATACAGAATATTTGTAATTTGAGCAAGAGTACAAACTAAATTACGCATGCAATAATCTGCATTGTTGTTTAAAACTGCGGCTCAAAATTAAATGATACGAAATCGTCACAACCCGTCTTGCAACCTACACAAGCTAAGGATATAAGTGTATTATTGTTATTATTATTATTATTATTATTATTATTATTGGCAGGTGAATAATCTGATGTGGCACGTGCGCTGCCTGGAGTGCTCGGTGTGCAGGACTTCACTGCGCCAACACAGCAGCTGCTACATCAAGAACAAGGAGATCTTCTGCAAAATGGATTATTTCAGGTAGGGTAAGTTTTATTCCACTTTATTCTGAAACCGGCTGCTTTTCCTTTCAGTTTCTGCAACAACAAAAAAAAGAAAAACTAAAATTCTTAAAGGAACTTTTATAAAGCAAACTCTAACGCATCATTACTCAACCTTTGCGGTCTTTTAAAAGAAAAGAAAAAAACACATAAGACAAATATGAGGCTCAAAATGCAAATGCAAATGTGGAATAATATTTGGAGCTGTAGAGGTTTTAATTCAGGGACTTTCCGCTCGTTCATCAGGTGCATGTGACAGGGTTTACAGGACAATTCACCTCAAATGAGCAAATAAATCAACTACTTAATTATATGAACTCAAAAATAAATGTAATAAATTTGATAAGTAGCTGTGTGTTGTGAAACAAAAACAAACCACATGCTGCACTTTGGCACTTTGAAGCAACACTCTAATAAATGATTTTTTTATCAGCCTGCAAGGCGATTTTTTTGTGCTGTTTGGAAGTTTATTAATTAAAATAACAAGAATGTTTATGGAAAAACAGGAATGTGCGTTGTTCTTAGTTTAAAAAAAATAAGTATAAATTTTATAAAACTTTTCCTGCTTTCTATTTGTTTATCCTGATGCAACATGGCTTCTTTATCCAAAAGTGGAATATCTCTGTGCCTCAATTTAAACACACACAGGATGACATGCTTTCAAAAGGAGCTAAGAAATTTCTATCTAAAAGAAAAAAGTATCTATCTATCTGTCTATCTATCTATCTATCTATCGGTACTAAACAGTCCTTGTTCTTGTCTCTGGGGTGCTTCCCCTTTTATTCTTGATAACATATTATACCTGTTCAGATGTACATTTTAAGTACTCGAATAATATATTAAATGTGCAATTAAGTACCTGAAATCATTTCAAGTTCCTAATGATGTCATGTTTATTTAAAAGACGGACATCAAAGGTAGAAAGGTAGAAAGGAAGGTGTGGTCAAAATGGTGTACTGACAAGGAAGTAGTATGTTTTTCTGAAGTGATCTGAGTGATTATAAAGTATGAAGCTTTGAAATATTCAGTGCACCATCTGAGAGTTGTTTTTGATTTTGATTGTTTATTACATAAAAAGCAGTTATCAGATATATATTGATCTATAGTAAGAAGGAAAGGAAGGCTTTAGTGCTGTTGACTCACATCACAGTTGTCATTGAAAAGACGAAGAGAATAAAATAATAAATTGGAGATACAGTGGCGTTTTTCCAAAACACTGTCATAAAACACTGCATGATTCTACCCGAGTGTTTTACCCCGAGTGTACTACATGGCCACAGGTTAAAAGGTTAACACATATAGGTTAAACCATATATATATATGAAGCATTATGGATATGGAAACATTTCCCATATGTTATTACAGATGTGATGAAACAGCAAAGTTTCGGTCACGATATGATTACAAGCCAATTTCCCTCTAATAATATTTTATAGCACAGACGAGAATAGCTCTGAGGATGAATCCAGGCATTGACACGATCCATCATGAACTAATCACGACAGGGCATCCCACTGAGACGGCTTTATGACATCCAGCCCCGCGGTGGAATCCCGAGCCGGTGGCGTGGCGGGATTGCGGGACTGCGCTCGCGCAGGCTGCGGGGCGCGGCGGTGTGAAAAGACACGAGCCGCTGCGCAATTGTCCTCAGGATGTGAGGGGATGTGAGGGGTGTGTGTGAGATGCGGTGATTGCAGTGTGTGCAGGATGTTGGCCTGCCTTCCCCGCTCGTTCGCAGGCCGTGTGAAGTGACTGGCCCTTTTAAAGCTGATACTGTGTTTTTAGGAGAACATTTGTTTTCTGTGTTAGGGCCAATAATCTGAAGTGATGCTTCACATGATAGGCTGTGAATGCTGCTGGCTCTTCACGAGCCGTGTTGGGGCTGGGCGCGCGAGCTCGCGCGCACACACACACACACACACACACACATCTGTGCTGCAGTGTTTTTGGAGGAAGGCAGAAGTGCTTGGTTTACTGCATTAGTTTTCTTAGACATTGTTTGTGTGTCGTGTGTGTATAAGTGTGTGTGAGTGTTTTTTCTCCATTCTGCATGCAATCAGACGGATCAGATTCAAATCAGCACGCAGGGACAAAAAGTGACAAATCACCCAAGATTGAAATATTTTTCTCATTTGAACCGTGATAAATCTCACCACCATTTGTATTATGATATAAAACATTTCACACACCACAATAATTTTTTTACGTGTCCTGAAGGCATGTTTTTTTCTCAAAAAAATCGAAAATAAAATTAAAGCAACCTCTGGGACATGGCTATTTTTTTTCTCATTACTGAAATTAATTTTAAAGAAAGAAAAAAACTCTGGTTCCCACAGACACGTCAGCTTTATGTATGTGCTATTTTTATTTTAAACATTTTTAAAAATTATTATTACCATTATTTCTGTGGAGGCCCTTGTATATCAGGGCATCATGGGAACATTCCCGAAGGCCATGCAGTGATTGACTGCGTTAGATATCTGTGCAGACAGGAAGAAAGCCTGCTGTAATAGTTTCAAGTTGTCAAGCAGTCATGAGTAAGGATCGAACTCTGAGCTTTTCGTGCGTTTTTTTTGTACAGCAGCCCTGATACTCTCTGTTTCTCTCTCTCTGCTCTCCAGTGTGTCCTGTGATCAGGAGATACAGTGGCCTCCTTCCAAAACACTGTCATATAAAACACTGCATGATTTCACCCGACATGCCAACAGGTTCAAACACGCATATCCATAATGCTTTCATTCAATCCGATGTGAATTCAGTTTCAGATAAAAAGGGAGTCCAATCTAAACCTGTCTACTTTTTAGATCACCTACTGAATATCTGTCACCTGGACACTGAGATATAGTGACCTTTAAAGAGGTTCACTCTCTGTCCATATTTGCTTGTTTAAGTAAATATAAGTAAGTAAAAGTTTTACAAGACGGACAGTTTAGTAGATTAACAGTAAAAATTGTCACATCTTTAAATCCTTTAGCTGTTTTGATCCATGACAAAGTCGTGATTATAGTTCTTACTCTCAGCATTTTGAGCTCAAATCTCACTTATTGTAGGTGAAAAACTCTTTTCAAGCCGTGCTGCTGTATATATTTATAACCTGCATTTTTATATTGCTTAAAGAATAATTCTGTTAAACTGAGGACTGAATTCATGTAAAGCCATAGTCGTCTATTCCTTTGTGCTCGAGGTTCTAGAGTTTCAATTACTGTGTGCATATGGCTCTAGAGTTTCTATTTCTTAATGTCTTGGGTTCTACAGCTTCTATTGTCCAGGGGGTCTAGACTTTCTCATATATTATGTTTTTTCCGTTGTCTGTGGAGCTCTAGAGTTTCAATTCCTATGCGGTGGTCCTAGAGATTCTGTTCCTCTCTACAGTATATGAGGTCCTTGAATTTCTATACATTTATGTGTATGGGGTTCTAGAGCTTATATTTACTTGTCTGTTGGGTCCTAGAGTTTATCTTATCTTGTATAAACTAGAGTATAGGTTCTAGAGTCTCTTTTCGCTTGTATGTGTGGTTCTAGAGTTTCTATTCCTGTGTGTGGGGATTTTAGAGCTTCTTTTCCATCATTCTTGGAGTTCTAGAGTTTGCATGGAGTTCTAGAGTTTTTTATTTCTTATTGATGAAGTTCTAGATATCCTGTTCTTCTGTATATGAGATTCTGATATTTCTATACCTTTATTTGAGGTGGTTCTAGAGGTTTTATTTCCTTGTATGTGTGGTTTTACAGTTTTTCTTTCCTTGTGTGTGGAGTTAGAAAATTTCCATTTTTTTTTAGTGCATGGGGTTCTAATGTTATTCTTCCTTGTTGCATGGGGTTCTAGACTTTCTGTTTCTTCATATGTTGGGTTCTTTCATTCTAACTTTTGGCACATGTGATAAAGTGTTAAATCACAGCTAGAATAGACAAAACCTCTCTATTTATTGGTTAGGGAACTTACAGAGACAGTGCGGTTCTGCAGTGTGAGAATCATCTCATCATCAGATTTACACATGCTCGCCGTCACACGTCCATCGTTGTGACTGACTGTGTGGATTGGGAATGATGTGTGTGCTCTGCAATGCTGCAGAATTCTTTTCCATGCCGTGGCCTTCCCAGACAGAACCCAAGAGACAGACAGACAGACAGACAGGCCAAACTCATCTGATGTTAATATTGAAGCGACTCTAAATTAAGGCAGGATGCAGTAGGCAGATTATTGTCCATAATAACCTCATTGATTTGTCACACACTGCTTATCGATCCCTGGAGGTAAATCAGCAGCCACGCTACAGATTGCAGACACTGCAGACAGCGTTCCACATTGCAGGTTTGGAGAGACAGAACCTATAATCTGATTTTCTCTGGAGCGCAGCTATGTGTTTTTATGCGTCTGAGCCGAATGTCAGTTTCTGGCAGGAGACATGAACGTGGACGTGTCGGTCTCTCATCTGCGCCGGACTGACAGCTGCTCTAATCGGGTGTAATTGCAGGAAATCAGAGTGGGTTTGCTCTCCGCAGCAGGGGAGGCAGGACACAGCAGAGGCTGTACCTAAGGAGGAAAAAATAACAACTAAACAGGCTGAGGAGCATGAGCAGAGGGCCACACAGGGAGGTAGAGACGGCTGCTAATCAGACGGGGAGCAGGGATGGTGGAATCTGAGAGGTGCTGAGACTCATGAAGCAGAGACTCAGCTCAGATCCTCACGTCACTTCTGCACGAGTCACAGAGCCGCTCGGGTTTCCATTATGCCTTCATTTCGAGTTTAGTCCAACCTACACCTTGACATTTTTTCACTGATAATTATCTTTACAGGAAGCACTTAAACGGATAGTATCGGTTTACGTAAAAACGTTACATTTTAGAGAATTTATTTCCTTTTTTAAAAAAAAAAAAAGCAACAATTAATAAAGTGATGAAAACACCCCGGTAAATGTGGAGATTTTTTCCTCATATATGGAAAATGAGTTAAATGTGTCAAGTAAATTTCAGGTGGCTCCACATCCCTGGTGCACCGCTGTCTTTTGAGCACGTTGTCAAAACTCCCTCCTAAAGTAAACAGTTCTGTTTCTGGAAATTAGAGACCGGCACGTCAGGGGAAATTCTCCAGTCTTGTACCTCGTCAGGTTTCGGGTTTTCTGTTATTTTACCCCTGTATGTGAACGAGATTAGAGTTCAGACGCTGTCAGAAATGCTCTGAACCTTTAAAAGACTCCTGTGGTGAGTTATCGCTCTGAACAACAAACGCAAATCCAGAACGAAACCGTAGGAAGCACAATTATACCTGCTGCACAAAACGCTGCTCTTATAGATCATATTCACTGCACTGATGAATTTTGTTTCTGCAGGAGTGTGATGTGGTGAGGACGGTGAAGCTGCCCCTGGGGTAGCGGGGGTGTGGGTGGGGTAGTCGGGGTGACAGTGCTGGTGTAGAAGGTGGTGGTGATAGTGGTAGTCATTTCCTTTATTTAACCAAGAAAAAGTCTTGTTGAGATTAAAAGACCTGGCCAATTAGTGGTGTAAGTGCTAGTTATGCTTATGGTGTAGACGATGGTAGTGTAATGTAAATGGTGGTGGTGATAGTGATGGTGTTGACAATGGTAGAAGTAGTAGTATGGTGGTGTTGTATTGTTGGTGTTGGTGGTGATGTTGAACGTGCTTGTTGCGTTGACAGTGACAGTGGTGGCGATAAGAGGGGCTGTGGTGTTGGTGGTTGTGGTTGTACCGTTGATAGTGTTGATTGTGGCAGTGGGGTTCGTAGTTGTTGTACTGTTGATATCGGTGGTGGTGTTACTAGTGTTAGCAGTGTTGATGGCAGCAGTGATCATGTTGATAGTGGTGGTGTTGGTAGAGGTTGTACTGTTGGTTGTGCTGTTGATAGTGGTGGTATTTGTAGTGGTGGCAGTGGTGATAGTGGTGGTCAAGACTTCATCAGGGATCCACAACAATCCTCTGAAATGCACCATTATGTAGATGTCGTGTTGTTTGCATGTTTGGTTCAAACAAAATGCTACTAAATGGCCTTGAATCCTGGTTTCAGACATTTTTCTTTTTTTTTGTTGTAACGAAACAAACCTCTTATAGTGGCTTTGTGTTTCAGAAATATTCAGGATTTCCATTCAGATTAAGTAAAACACTCATTTTAGAATTCTGCATTTTAGAATTATAGATTATAGACGTGCCTTTCCCTTGTGCACAGAGCATTATAATCTCTTTCTGTTCTAGAACGATGTGGTCTGGGTGGTTTAGAGTTTATCTGTGCATAGTTTTTTAGATTTTTTTTTTCCAGAATTGCTGTTCAGTTAAAATCCTCTTGTGCAGGTAATTCTAAAGCTTCTATTCCATAGTGAATAGACTGGGGGGGGGGGGGCGGTGGGGCGTTAGAGTGCCTTCAGCTGTAGGATACCTATTTATCCAAATTCCTATTCTTGAACTTCATTGTGGATTTTATTTTAGAATTTCTATTCTGTAAAGTATGTGACTCTTGAGTTGCTTTGTGCAGTGGTTCTAGACTTTCCATTCCACAGGGTTCAAGAGTCTGAGAATGCATTTGTTCCTGGGGTTCTAGAATTTGTACTTACATAGATTTGCGTTTAACAATTATATTTATTATTATTTGTTGATTTATTTTACTGAGCCTTCAGAAGTCAAAGCTTTTTTTATGACTCGCTTCTAAGATTTCTCAACATGGCTGCTTAGTTAGCAGTGGATGCTAAATGAAACAACAGCGCAATTACAGCAGTCCCGAGGTTTCACTTGATTGTTCCTACAAATATACAAGAAACATCGATATTGCCAGGGGGTTTGTTTCCACTTCACATTGTCCTTAGAAAAGACTCCATGTCTGCATGCTAGCATACAAATCAATCATTAACTAGCTTATACTCTGTGACCGTGTTTTCCAGTTGCCTAGCAACAGCGTTCTAATGACTTCAACCACTTTAACAGAAGGCGTATTGTGTGTGTTCTCCTTCCCAAGTCTAAAGCGCAAATTCACAGGTTCCATTTAAATGTATCACATTTCTGGGACGTAAATAGAAACATAACGGCAGGAATTTTCTGGAACACGTTTCCAGAACGAAAAAATCTGAGCTAAAATCAGTGTTCGACAGAAAAGCAGTGCATTAATCACACTGGGTAACCGTTTTACAGTGTTTTTAGGGGACATGGGTACGGATCAGGAACATTCCAGCCGAGCTGTGTTAAGCTATCTGTGAGCCTTTCTGAACTGGAATGATGTCATTTTCAGTGGCCAAAAAACCCACCCGACCTCCCGCTCGTCCCCCAAACCTAGGCCCCTCGGCCCAGCGATCCGGCGTGCAAGCCTGGTGTCATCATTCTTGGGACGAATGGAAAGGGGAACCGCAGCCAGATCAGTCATCTTGATATCCCACATTTCTCTGTGGTCGGAGGAGGTGGTGTACGACACGTTGTTTACATAAGCGCTCCGTGTGCCAGAGGTGTGGTGGTGGTGGATGGGTCCGTGTGTGTGTGTGTGTGTGTGTGTGAGGGGGTCCAGGCTATGGGGCTCCCATGCAAGCCACCGCCATCTGCACAGCATTAGTCTCAGCCGCTGCGCCAAGCCGCACTGACCTTCTCCGCAGCAGAACCTGAGAACCCTCATATGGTCACTGCGCTATGTGTTCAGTCCGGTTCCGTCAAAATAAAATAATATCTAAATACCACTTCAGTGCTTCTGTCTATTTTGGTGCTGCATCGGTACGTAATAATGTCCATGGAGTCCTCATTCATCTGAGAAACGGAAGTGTGTTTTTTCGGGGGGGAATTTACATAACATATATCATATAACCACATCCCTGCTAAATTCTTATACACATATATATATATATATATATATATATATATATATGTGTATATATATATAAATCTTATATCTGCCTGGTTTGAAATGTTTCTTACTGACAGTAAATCCTTTACAATTTAACAAAAGATAAGTCAAATAAAATCTAATGGTCCTACTGAGCTTTCTGTAAGTTCACACTGGTACAAGATTAAAGCGTAAGGGTTTAAAGTTTAAATAAAATAATAATAATAATAATAATAATAATAATGTGTAGATAATTACCAATTCTAGTTTTTTTTGTTAAATCTATTCATGCATTGTAGGTTACCTTTTACAAAAAAAAAAAGAGGGGGGAAAAAAAAAAAGAAATCTTTATTTCAGACCAGCATCTTTATTTCAGAGGGGGCGTGGTTTATTTCAGGGCTGTAAAAAAGTAAAGAAAAAAAAAGTCTTCTTGAGGTTTCTTCACGATCATATCATCTCATCAGGTCATAAACTTACTTCAACATTAAACACCATCATTGAAGTAAAATATTCCTTTAAAAGCATATTGGTGAAGGTGTTGGGTAATTTTTTTTTTATATCTTATGGAAATTGAAGGGAAATTTACCATCAATACTCTAAAAAACAAAACTGGTATAAAGACACAACAGAATAAATCTCAGGTGGTCTATGACCTCTGTCTACACTGCGCACTTCAGTCGTATCCACATATATAAAGGTAAAGTTACACTGACACCGCTTCGAAACGCAGCTATTCATACTGTATTACAGATCTGAAAACACACTGCAGCACATTCAGAGATGAATTAGGTGTTTAGAAATGAACGAGTGCTGAGATCACGCTGGAGTTTTTGCCTACCGTCTGAGACCTTTAAACATTTTTCATGGAAAACGCTGGATCTGATTTCCGTTTATCACAATATCTTTTCAGTTTTATTACCCTTTGAGTGAAATGTCTCAATTAAAGGACATATTTTATTTGTGGTTTTTAGGTACACCAAAATAAAGGTGCGGTTTGTGATTTTTACAGTCGGTTGAATTGCAATCACAATAAAACCCAATAAAAACTTTTTCAAAATCGATTCCCAGGGTTAAAACAGCAGCTGGGGGCTGGGCTTATTTTAGGGCTGTGAAAATTTAAACAGAAACCTGAAAAAAAGTAAATGTTTCTGGTGGTCCATGAAAAAATTAAAAGTCAATAGGGGTTTATGTACTTTACTCTGCATGGGTTTTCATAATCTCTTTGTTGTGGTTATTTTATTACTACTCCAGAACTCCATAATATTACCCCCAAAATGCACTGGAAATGTTTTTTACGTAAAACACGTCAAACTTGCCCTAGTGTCAATCCGCAAAGGTCACGTGGCAACAGTCAGTCAGTTTAACATCAACACAAGCGGTATAAGGAAGTCGAATACTTCGCTAAATAATTGTTTCTCATTTTGATTTTTGAAGGTAATCAAATTTTAACATTCTAGGATTCTCAAGTGGCACAATAACAAATGTTTGTCCTGCTGTCCTGTGAGAGGATAGAAATGCAAATCCTGACGATGCACAATCCACTCCGTCAGTCACAGTGACTCGGCCAATTGAAGGCTATCGTATTGAGTTGTGGCATGCGGAAGAGGGCGGATAGCCTTTTCCTCTGAGTGAGTGCAGCAGTTTGAAAAGCGTGGTGTCTGGGGAAGCATGTGTTAAGCTTCATCTTCCCCACTTTTAAGCAGATGTGTGTAATAGAGAGCTGATGGGTGTGTCAGAACTGGAATATAACCAAGTTGGATATAACTTTTACACTTACTTTTGAGAAACTTTCACAGAAACACGGTTCAGGTAAGTCTAGCGTTCGTTCTCAGGCTGCCAGATGAATATACAGTACATAAAGAGGGCAAGGATACTGTCGAGTTATCTGCTAAGTGCTTAAATAACTAGCAGCTGTGCAGAGTATTGATGCGCCAGGCCTTGTCTCTCTCACAG
The DNA here is from genome assembly GCA_030014305.1 of Clarias laeviceps. Taxonomy (NCBI): domain Eukaryota; kingdom Metazoa; phylum Chordata; class Actinopteri; order Siluriformes; family Clariidae; genus Clarias; species Clarias laeviceps. The sequence goes on from JAQMYJ010000009.1 coordinate 26,276,155, forward strand.
TAGGTTTGGTACTAAGTGTGCCCGCTGTGGGCGGCAGATCTACGCCAGCGACTGGGTGAGGCGAGCTCGCGGTAACGCTTACCACCTGGCCTGCTTCGCCTGTTTCTCCTGCAAACGCCAGCTTTCCACTGGAGAGGAGTTCGGCCTGGTCGAGGAGAAGGTGCTGTGCAGGATCCACTACGACACCATGGTGGAGAACCTGAAGCGTGCTGCTGAGAGCGGTGAGTGTGTGGGTCGTGTCTGGGATGCGGAAATGACAGAGAATACTCTATGCTTTCTGTGTAGCTCCCTGTACTTGAGAGTCATTTTAAGATTTATTGTATACTGACCGCTCGCTGTTGGCTCCTCTCTCTCTCTCTGTGTGCAGGAAGTGGCCTCACGCTGGAAGGAGCCGTGCCGTCGGAGCAGGACAGCCAGCCCAAACCGGCGAAACGCGCTCGCACATCCTTCACCGCCGAGCAGCTGCAGGTTCGAAGCCCTGACACTGATGACAAGGAAATCTTTTAGAGTGATTAGTGCTCGAAGAGTTGAGAGTGCTTCGGTTGTGTGACTGTTTTGCGATGCTTCATGTACAGGTGATGCAGGCTCAGTTTGCGCAGGATAACAACCCTGACGCTCAGACGCTGCAGAAACTCGCGGACATGACGGGTCTGAGCAGAAGAGTCATCCAGGTGAGCTGAGTTCTAACAAGTCTTCTTATTCTTTAGCGAATATAAAACATTGACATTGCAAGAATAAAACAGTCTACATTGCGCTGGTATAGGAAAATGATCAACTTCACTTCATCACACTGTTGATTACTTTCCTTTAACAGCATGTTGTGGGGGAGGAGGAGGTACCTGTAAGAGAGGTCTGAAACCTGTCCCGTTTTGTTTGCAGGTTTGGTTTCAGAACTGTCGGGCGAGACACAAAAAGCACACGCCGCAGCACGGCGGCCCTCCTCAGGCCCACCCGCAGGCCCGCATGCCCCCGTCGTTGCCTGACGAGCTGCATTACTCGCCCTTCGGCAGCCCGGAGAGAGCGCGCATGGTGGCTCTGCGCGGCTACATCGACAGTGAGTGATGCAACCCTGTATCTTGTAAAAGCTAACGTCATCACGAGATGAGCACAAGTGTAGAATTTATGTCTTTTTTTTTTTTTTTTTTTTTTTGCAGGTCACCCCTTCTCAGTGCTGACCACACAGAGTCTCCCCCACCAGGCCATGTCTCTGCCGCAGCTGCCCCTCAGCCGCTAACGACCCCGCCACATCGACCCCTGACCCCTCGACCCTGACCTCCCGCTCCTGACTTCCGTCCGCTCTTCAGAGGTCGCCTCTGGCTGAAGGACAGGGTCACCGTCCCCGCGTGCTCTTGACCTCCGATCTCATGAGGTGAGGGGGCGTTTCCTCCTGCCTTTCAGTGGACAGGATTTTCCTCACCTGCAGGCGAGTCTCACACACCAGTGAGCCGTTAGAGGCGGCCAGGAACCACCGCGTTATCCAGAGCAGGATTTGGACCTCTGATGTGCACACTGAAGAGCGGATCGAGTTGGACTAAAGAACATTTGCGGTTCTTACTGCAGGAATAAAAACAGAGTAAAGACGTCGGGCCTGTGGAGTGAGACGTGCAACGTAGCGGGAAGATTCACCTTTCGCTCTTGTAAAAAAACAAAAAAAACAATCAATAACAAACCTGATCAGTGATTATTTGTTGAGTATCGCGCTGGATCAGTGAGTTTGTTCCCAAGTGTTTACATGGATCTATAGCACAGACTGCATGTGCTCTCTCTCTCTCTCTCTCTCTCTCTGTCTGTCTGTCTGTCCGATTCGGATGGATTTATCGGCGAAAAGCCACTTTCATCGCCTGCTAACATCCAAGTCTCCATCTCATCAGATGTGCAGAAACCCCCAGACTGATCACTGTCCGGAGACGCCAGCCGGGCAGAGCAGCTTCACAACATACACGAGTGACATCACCAAGATCTGACCGAGGATGAGCGATACGATACGGAGAAACCCAGACATCAATACTTGAAGACGCTTTTCAGAGTCAATCAGACGTACCTTCAAATTTTAGAGGCTGAAGTGAACTGTAGTGGCACAAGATAGAAAAAAATAAAGCTTAATTATTTTTCAAAAACAGTATAAAATTGGTATAGAATAGCAATCTGGTTGTTACTGTAAATCATAATGGAGTCAGTGGAATAAAAACTCATGACACACAATATCTCAGAAAAATAAATAAATGTTTTCAGCGTGCATTGGTTGGGTCTTCTCTAAACGAACTGATACACTGATGTGATTTAAACCAGTGAGAATCTGCAAAAAAAAACAACAACAACAACAACAAAAAAAAAAAAAACAGGATGTCTGAAAATCTAAAATGGATTGTTTTTTTTATTTTGTGAATGTTGTACCCAGAGAGAGATGAACAGAAAACCGAGTACATGTAAAGAAACTTTAGTCCCCATGTATTTTATTTAAGTCGTGTCCTGTCGTGAAATGGAAGCAGAATATGTGTGTGTGCGTGTGTGTGTGTGTGTGTGTGTGTGTGTGTGTATATGTTTCTCTGTTTTTTCGCTGATTTTGTGTCATGTTGGCTCGAGCCTCAGGTTCCTGCAGGGGAAAAGCGAGAGCGTGGCTCGGCCCCGGATTCTGACGTAGCATGGGATCAATTTGGGCAAAAAAAGAAAGAAAGAAAGAAAGAAAGGGAAAAAAGCTGTAGCTGTCACTAAACTGTATATTTGTGTTGCGGAGTACGCTTGTGTGTTCTGAGCGCGGTCGTGGGGGGAGGATGAGGATGAGGATGAAGAGGAAAACGAGGCCTCGACATTCTTGTATTTATTAAAACCGATATTAGCCTGTAAAGCACTTTTCCCCTTTTTGTCCCGTTGTCTGTTTTGTAAAATTGAAATAAATAAAATGAATAAATGACAAGAAGCACGGCCTTTGAGTGTTCCTTGAGTGCAATCTGTCTCGATGTGGAGTGCACAAAGAAAGACGAACGTTCAAAGAGAAAGAAAGACGGACGATCCGGAGCTCATCGAGCTCTCAGACACTGATTTACCCCGAGCTAAATTAAAAACAGCCTCGCTCGCTGAGTGGAGGGAAAAAAAATGCCTGAAAATATGTGTTTATCGACATGTTTATGTAAGAACGTACTGTCGGATGCTAACGGGAGAAAATGTAGTGTAACTTTCCATACTGTATTATTTAGTTATGTGTGTGTGTGTGTTTGTGTGTGTGTGCACACGGAGTAAAGCAGGAAGCAATCACAGGCCGATGGTGGAGCTGCCAGGCCCTTCACGGGTCAGCGTGTGCAGTAATGACTCACTCACTGATTCCAGCACCATCACACACAGGAAGTCACTGTCAGGCTGCATCATGGGGCTGATCTCCTGTCCCGGGTACTGTTTCAAAAGACACACACACACACACACACACACACACACACTTAAATATAAAGGAAGGTTTAGGTCTATTTTCCCAAAAGGATCATTTGTTGGATGGAAAATTTTTGGGAAGGATCTGGAATAGGTGGGCATGAAATACACACACACACACACACACACATAAACGTGTGCATATTCTTATTCCTCTGCAGCAGCTCTCACATTATTATCTTTCCATCCATCACTCCATACACTGTGCATTTCAATTAACACTGTTTATTTTCCCTTTATGGAAGGAGTCTCCAGTGTCAGCACTTTGTAACAGTCAGAGTTAAAGGTGTTAAAACCTTTTTTTTTTTTTATCTATAAACTTATATCACAATCATTAAACATAACTATAAACGGATAAATAGTGAGATGTGTTTGTTAATAAATGAAACACTGCAGTAGTACAGCAGGAATAAAACACGACTCTGGCTTGGAATATTTTCCTATAAGAGCACAACAGTTTTTTGTAATTCTTTTTACAAATATATTATACAGTATTGTTGCATAATTTATAGAAAGTCTAAAAGTTTGCACCTTCTAAAAGTTTGTATCTTTTTTTTTTCTCTCTATTGAAAAGATCAAGACACATTCTGTTTAATTCACAAAGACACATAAGGGGGTGCAAACTTTTGCACTCATCTCTAAAAGCAACAAACCTGTTCAATGTGACAAAGGCTGGAGGAACATTTGTGCTAGACTTGTCCACGGTAAAAAAAATAAATAAAATCATTACGAATCTGTTGAATTAATTTTTTAAAATTATTAAAACTTTAACGCTGACCAGAGAATCTGATCAGCGTTACACAGTGATGCACATTTCCCCTCTTCCTCCATGTATTTACAAATTATTTAAGTAATTTCTCTGCAAATCTTCATTCAATATTGTTTTAAAAACTGCTGTAAATCATTTTCACACAGTATTTCTAATATTATATCTAATATTTAGCAGTCCTGTGTTTAAGAAACATAGATACAAATACTGTACTAATAACAATATTAAACACCATCAACCCATGTCTAATCTTTTTCTTCTCCAAAAAACTGTAAGCAAATGCAAATAATTTTTGTGTAAAAGTTTCATGAAATTTGTTAAACTTCTTAAAAGTTTCACAAATTACACAAAACTTATGGTTTCGCACAAAAATTATTTTCATTGCAAATATGGAAAAGTTATTTTTATAATTATATGCATTGCAAATATGAATATTATTATTATTTTTTTTCAAATGAATAAGTAATAATAATCTGATAAGTAATTTTTTTCTTTATATTATTTATAATATGCATTTCTCTCTAAAAAATAATAAATTGTGCCATTCCAGTACACTTGCACGGCCTGTATTTCCCAAAGTTTGACTAAATGTAAACTGAACAAATCTGTATTGTAGAAAAGCATGAAACAACAACACAAAACTGTGTGCTCGGAACAAAACTGAATTTTATGGAGATAAAATTGGCTTTCCCTTTCTTTTTTGCTTTCTGGTTTCAGTTTCAATCAGGAATTATAATCCTTATGAGGCTTATCAATAAATTACTTCTGCAGATTCTATTCTGCTTGGATGTCCTTGTTCTGACACATGCATCTGCAATTTTCTCCCTGAAGTTAAGATCAGGGAACACACACACACACACACACACACACACACACACACACGTTTGATCATTTAACCCACTGGTTCTCAAACATCAGTTTGCATCAGTTGCATCTTGTCTTTTAAGAAAAAAAAGGGGGGAAAAAACCCCACCAAGCCCTATATGATCACAGCACAGGCATATTTTACAACAGTATTCAATCATTTAGAGTTAAAATATGATGCATTGTAAACAGCAGTATTATGTTGTATTTTAAGAAAGAAAATTATTTTTGACTTTTTACCTATTTAACTAACTCATTAAATTGAATTGTTTTATTTTTATTTCTGCTATCATAACGTCATTAAAAATAAATAAATACATAAACAAATAAATGTTGATTGGAAATGTGCACCAGGCTTTCCCAGGACTTTGGCTTTACAACCTGTAGATATAAAACACAATAAATCCCACAGTTTAGTTACTAACTGCTTGGTATCTTGTGATTGATCTTGAATTCTAGAGAATCACTACGTCTATCATTTTTGTCCAAATGTACACCACTCCTGTTACTCAAACTTACTTTGTACTGCTCCCAGGAGACTCATCCATCTGTGGCACGCCATTCCGGCACGTCCGTGTGATCCACTCGTGCTCCTGATCATCTGCAAAAGCAAATCTGGTTTTTTTTTTCTGCAAAAGCAAATCTGTTACAGGTCTCAAATTTACAATCGCATATCAGTCAAGCAACTTTTCAGACTGATCTCTATGCAACAAACTGCTTTTGCTAAACACCAAAAAAAAAAAAAGAACTTGTCAGGGCTTTTATACCAAATAAAAACGCCGAATACACATCTTCATACACGTTCTCATGCAAATAAAAATCTGAGGTTCAGATCCTCAGTTCATCATTGATTTATTCAACATCTGTTTGGTCAGAAGGTGTCAGTTTATTTTCTACAGCTGCATGCCTATGATAATATAAGGTATGGTAATCTTTTCACAGGGGCAGGAGTAGCTCAGTGGTTAAGGACTACTGATTGAAAGGTCCTAGGTTCATCGCCACTGTTGGGCCCTTGACCAAGGCCCCTAACCTCCAACTTCTCAGATGTAAAATGAGATAAAATGTAAGTCGCTAGCAGCACGGTGGTGTCAGCACTGTCGCCTTGCACCTCCAGGGTCGGGGTTCGATTTCCGCCTCGGGTCTGTGTGCATGGAGTTTGCATGTTCTCCCTGTGCTTGGTGGGTTTCCTTTGGGTACTCCGGTTTCCCGACCCTGTATACAGGATAAAGCGATGTATTAGACGACGATGTAGGTCGGATAAGATGCCCTGCCAAATGCCCTGAGTGTAAGTGTAAGACAGAAAGCCTCAGTTATTATAATTTTTTATTCAGAGAATGTTGATTGTTTAAATGTTGTAAAGTTACACATCCTGATTCGTGAACAGTACGGCCGTACAGTGACGACTAAATACCTGTCTCTTTGTCTGTTTCTTAGATATTTGGGTTCATCCCTACAAAATAAAAAAGAACCTCCCCAACAGTGTGTGACTGATGGTACTTATAGTTAGTAACCTAGTAACCCGTGTAAGGATCTGTCCAATGATGGAAACTTCAAAGCACTTTTTTTTTTAATTGCTCTGGATAAGAGGGTCTGCAAAATGCCTAAATGTAAAATGTAACAGTAAAAAGCACCAAACTTATACACAGCCATCCTCACTTTTAGACTTTCAGACAGAGATGTTGGTGATGCAGGACTGGGTCAGAAATTAAAGCACCCCCTCCGAGGGGAGAAAAAAAAAAAAAAAAAAACAGGAGGCCATGTGTCAATCTCATCATTCACGCGCAGTTAAGGCAATTTCCATTTTTTAAGCGAAGGATTAAGAGCACAATTATGAAAATACACTCTTGACGCGCCACTCGAGGCAACAATCACTCGCTGCTTTTCTCCCAGAGATGATTCCAAGGAGCAGAAAACACTGGCTTAACACTGCTGCTGGTGCTGCTGCTGCTCTGGGTCCTTTCTCTCCTCCTCCTTCTCTCTGCTCCTTTTCTTTAAATAGAGGAGGAGAGAAAAAAAAAAGTGAAAGGAGTTGCTAATTGCGGCGCGAGAGGTGGCCGGAGCTGAATCGCACTCGCGCAGCTGCACGCACTTGAGCAACACTCGCCACCCCCCCCCCCTCTCCCTCCACACGCCTTACTATCTCTACACCCCGCAACAAAAAAAAAAAAAAGGGGGGAAAAAAACAACCCAAGCCGCATTGTGGAGAAGCGCGCGGGGTCTCGGCCCCTCCCCCTGATTGTGTGTAATAGCGGCCCCGAGGCGGACTGCCTCTCCAGAGCGCGCGCTGCTACCTGCCCGCGGGGCCGCGTGACGCTCCACTGCCGCGCACGGGACGTCACTTCATTACTATTTTAACGCCAATTAATCGGCTCCCTCTCGGCCTGAATGTGCGCCGGGGGTCGCGCCGCAATTACACCCCTGCGCTCGAGCCGCGCCTGTGCGGTAATGGCTCCAGAAATTTGCGCGTTTTCATATTTGCGGCCAAATTGCCCTCTTGAGGCTGATCGTTTCCCAGGCGTTTTTACCCCGCGCGCTATAATTCATAGGCTAATCTGGCTCTGTTTCCGAGCACAGGTGGCCTCGCGCTTCTCACTGTAAAGCCCCCCGTTACACCGAGCCGCGGGTGGACTTCAGGCTGGTGTTGTGTTGTGTTGCTTTTTTTTTTTGTTTTTTTGTTTTTTTTTCTTTTATATCCGCCGCATTTAACGGCTCGAAAATAGTCACCTTGTGACATGCAATTTCAATATCAATAGTGCTTTGTGAGCGCGGGGAAGTTAACGAGCGGCGCGTTTTTATTCTGCAGCAGATTAAAGAAAGAAGGAAAGAAAGAAAGCGATGCAATGCAACACATAGACTGCATGTTGCCCCAGTGCGTCTCATAACCTGCAGGAGAGTGTGATTAATAATGCACAATGTATCGATTAAACAACGCAGTGTTAATTATTATAATGCTCACGTGTCCCTTCCGTTCACGTGTTGTTCTTTTAACATCACGTCACACATTTCTGGCATTCAGTAGACGTCTCATAAGGTTGTGTGTGTTTATTTTCCACACGTGATTCTTTTATCATTTTTTTTTAGCCTTTTGGTTCTTTTATACCTAGTCATTCACGTCACACTTCACGTGATGCCAAACGTGTTTATTTCACGAATTCACACGTGCAGTGGTCAGGGTCTAAAACAAAACCATTAGTACGAAACATAAAAATGTGATTTATAGTCTTTCTTGTTGTATATATCAGTATTTTTTTTTGTTCTTAGCATAGTTAGCTCTAGTAACTTCTGGTCAGTTCTCACATTAACCCTGTGTGTACTGACTGACTGTATGTAAGACATATAGTGTGTAATCACATCTACAGACCTGTCCACGTGTTACTGTCTCTACTGCTGCTGGATATCTGGAATTTCCTTCAGGTTCAATAATCTACCTGTCTGTCTGTCTATGTACATATGATGATGCAGATGATTAGACTTTATCAGTCCTTTTGTCAAGCTCAAAAGTTTGCATCCCTTTACGTCCTCTAGATAATTTATCTGAACAGTGCCTTAAACCCAGTCCCACACACTCTCAGGGCAAGGGGTACTGAACATAATTTTTCCTTATTACAAAAATGGCACGATTAAGAACTTGGACCTTTATCTCGTATCGTTGATTTAGAATGGTGTACTTATTTTTCACAGCTTTTTTCCAAACGATAATATACACCTTAAATCATTTCTTAATATCCTCATATCAAGAGATTACCAGGTGAAAGAAACATGTTAAAGATTTTACAGTGTTTCAAATGTGAAAAGTCTGGACATTCTCCAAACAAGCTCTCACATGTCCTAAACCAAAAATATGCATTGTGATGAAAGACATGACCCACAAAGACAAACAAATCATCGATATAAATGAAAACAAAACAACAAGACATTTTTGAGTCTGGACAGAGAAATAGAGAAATAGACATAGAAACAGGGCACACTCACTTTCGTTGCTTCATTAATAATATCGCGACCACTGACCATCTCTCAAACTAAACTTGTACAGTACACATGTGCAAACAATCTGATCCACTACTGCATTTTTGTATCAGAATAAAAAAAAGGTCTGATTTATTGCCTGGTACCCAGAGCTCTGATATCCGTATTGTATCCGACATTTTAAAAGGAGCGTCTGTGCTTTCTATAAGGTTTTGGTATCATGCATGAACACAATGAAGGCTTCATTAAGGCTTATTTGCTTTCCAAAAGGAAAACCTCTATTTTTTTGTTCCCTAAAAAAAAAAAAAGAAGCCTTTTAACCTTTAACTCGTGTTAACCTTATTTTTAAAACTGCAGAGACATAAGACAGGAGAACTGAAAGCCCCTGAAATCCGCCTGCGCTGTTATTTTACTTCCAGCCCATGTTTCAGTGATTAGACGAAGCAGGCCTCGCTGTCCTCCAGCGTCTCTCCTTTCTCTGCTTAACGCTGGCAATAATTCGTCACTCAGTCTCTGTGCTGAAGCCCTCCAGCGGGACGGGAAGCTCTAATGGCACCTTGTTAAAAGGTGTTTATCTTAATCCCTAAAATACACTCAGGAGGAAAAGTGTTTCCTTCCAAACAGAGCTGCACTTGCATTAATGGCCTGGAGATCACAGCGAGCTCGTGGTGGAAGAAGCGAGAGATCCTCACGCTAGAGAGCCACAAAGCAGTCCTTCATTTGTTACGCACGTGTGTGTGTGTGTGTGTGTGTATGAGACAAGGAGCTGCAATTTCACAGACAAAGCGACAACATGACGTTTAAAAATTGTATGCAAATCAAGCTTTGATTGCAGTAAGGTGACAAATCCAAACAAATCCTATGGTGTGTGTGTATGTATGCGTGTGTGTGTGTGTGTTCTGACATTTCTCTGGTTTTCCTCACAAGACTTTGCTTCCTAACTACAATTAGGGATAAACAACAACAGCAGAAATGCATAGGCTAAAACCTGACTATGTTTTTATTTTATTCTTGTCATATATATATATATATATATATATATATATAATGTCTCATTAAAAGACAACAAACACGAACAAACACGCTTGGAAAGATCTTACAGTGTTTAGATTTAGTACAGTTAGCTTTATTGCGAATCTAATCTGAGAACGGAACCTAACATAAAAAAAATAATAATGTGATATTTAATTTGTGTGGAACTTAAAATGTACCGCACAAGCCACGCCCACAGGCTGGAGCCGAGTGTCACAAGGGACTCGTCACTTGCTAGTGTGAACACAGGGATAGAAAGCCAGTTTGTAGCCTGTACGTTGTGGAGAAGGTGTTTGGGCTCGTCCTGTTTTCACTGGCAGCGAGGGCGAGCGGGAACCTTTCGCTTGTTTCACAGGAAAAATTACTTTGCAAGCAGGAAACCTGGACAAACAGTTCAGCAACACAGACTCGGGGAAAAGATCCAGAGAGCCACAACATGGTTTTATAATACATAAATCCAATCCATTTTAACTACAAATCTATGAAAATATTATGTTCTTAGCACAAACAATATCTAGCTTAGTACACACACACACACACACATCTTCTAATGTGCCTTCTGCAGTCTTCGTTCATCCTAAAACTGAAACAGTTCTGAATTAAACACAAGATCTGTTTTTCTCTTTTGCATGCTGATGAATGCAGCCGCGCTGCCACGGACGCCACACTGAATCAACAATTTCCCTTCAACCCATAACGACATCCTTCAGAAAAGTCGAGCTCGCTGTCTAAAGTTTGCAACATTGCAACCATGACAGTAAAGCAGCTCATATACAGTAAGGTTAATACATTGTTAATACAACGGTCAAATCTTTTGTCTGGTGTTTAACAAATCCAAGTTGACGAATGGCAGATTTTAAACACGATATTTCCAGGCGGCAGCCCGGATCATTAATGTCCAGGGTTGGGGGTTCAAATCTCGCCTTTGGTCTGTGTGTTGAATGGGTTTCCTCCAGGTGCTCTGGTTTCCTCCCACAGTCCAAAGACATGCCTTGTTATAAAGTTGTACTCCACCATGTGACTCCAAGCTCCACATGGCCCTACACAGGATAAGCACCATGCATGATGAATTAATGAATGAATTAATGATCAATTCGATTTTCAGAGCACTTTTGCAGACTCCATTTTCATCACTGACCTGGAAAAGCCCGCAGTTCAGTGACTCTGGCGGCTAAACCCAAGAAGTCCTAACGAATAAGCCTATAGGTACTATACTCATGCCTGATTAACAAACATATCATTTCAGATCACTTTTGAAGGCAAACTAAACAGGCTATGTTTACATGACCAGCCTGAAGTAACTCAAGTCCTATTTTTTACCCTAATGTGACACAGATCTGACTTTTATGTCTGTCTGAACAAACAAATCTCATGTTTTTCAGATCGGATATGAGTTGCTTTTGTACATGGTCCTGGATATATATTTGTTACGCACTCATGAAGCTTTCTCTTTTTGCCCCGCGCATGCGTACGGCGCTCTCTGACGTCATCAGTCAGCACCGGCAGTGTCGGGATTTTATAACAGTTTTAGCAATGTGTTTTAAAACAGTTAAGCGAGGTGTCTGCCTTTTCTTCCTTCTTCTGGATCTTTAAAAATACAGCGGACTAACTGCTCGCCGTCCTCCAGAGCAAAACCCAAAGCATATTTTTGCTATTGTATGAAATGAACACGCGCTCGCACAAATATGACGTGTTTTAACACAGATGGAGCGAACAAAGGCGTATCGATGTGTGCATACACACACGATGTTTCAGACACACACGTCCACGTTAGAGGCAGATAAAAGTCACTTAAAATTATGAACGTGAACCGTCATGACATGCAAATGTGATCTGGCCTCCTAAATTAATCTGGTCCTTTACAATCGCAGATTCACAAACCTTCATAATCTATAATATTATCTTGTTCGTGTTTAATAAGCTGCTCTTGACCTGCTCTTTGCTTACGGACTTCTTGTCCTCAATGACAAATCCAAAGAACCAATAAATCTAAAAAGCTTTCTGTTCCAGTTTTCAAACTTTGGGGGCGGAGCCTAGGGGATATATGAACACCACAATGGAAATATTCAAACAATTCATCCAGTCTCTTAAGATTATTACTCAGCACACTGTCCAGCAGGAGCTTGATCAAATCTTTGGACCCACTAAGCACGGTGGCGTTAGCACTGCTGTCTCGCCCCTCCGGGGTCCAGGTTCGATTCGTGCCTCGGGGTCTGTGTGCATGGAGGTTGCATGTTCTCCCCGTGCTTGGTGGGTTTGGACTGGCACCCCATCCAGGGTGTACCCCGCCGTGTGCCCTAAGTCTCCTGGGATATCCTCCGTATAGACGATGTGTGGGTGGGTGTGGCACCTCAAGCAGGTCTGATATAAAAAGCTATATTTGAGGTAGACGGGAAATTGAGCCTGGCTGCCTGAAAGCAATTTGAGCTCTAGATTGCTAAGCCCATGTTTATCGCTTCACCACGTCTCCCAGTGGTTAACATCGATGTGAAGCTCCTACACACTTGGGTTTGCTTTATCACACCCTCGCGCGCTAACGACGGGATCTTGGCAACGTTCCTCAGAGCGTCTCTGGTCTGGGAGGAACCGTAGCAATCATCTGTCCTTCCTCTAAACGCCTCCCTGGCACACAGGAAAACACCTCTCATTTCAGAGGAAGATCCAAAAACCTAAAGTGCACTGCCAACGCGTGCGCGAGTGTGTGTGTGTGTGTGTGTGTGTGTGTGTAAGTGAGTGAGTGTGTGGAGCTGTGCAGTATAACAAGGCCTTATTTGTTGATGGAACCCTTACACACACACACACACACACACACACAGTGACACTGTTATTTAGAATCGCGTGTTTCGAGGTTTTTAAGCAGAAACAGATATCTGGCGTGTTGCAGTGTGACCAGGTTATATACAACACTGCAGTGATCATGAAGAAGGAAACATCGGAGTGTAATTACAGTTGTTAACATCCACCGTGGTTAACGAATAAAGCTAATGAGTTTAACACAAATTGAATAATTAGTGTGAAATCGACTCAGTTGTATGATTTATGTTTATAATTCATGCTCAGCTTTGTTCTCAGATTGGATTAGCGGAGTGAGCTACCTGAACTAGCCGCATACGCTCACCAGAGGCACGAACGATCTCTGCTTATTCCTAGAGCAGGAACGACATTGTGCGTCGGAGTAATCGATTATGTACAAAACGTAAAAAATTTACATGGGATGTCTCAGTGCGTCTGCTCTAGGGAACCTTTCAGAGAGTTCCTGTCTGAAAAACAACAGATAAGAAAGGGTTTGTGATGCATCGACACATTCCACGCAAATCAACATATTTACATAATCACAGTAATCGATTACATCAACGTGTCGCTCCAACCCTACAACACTACAATTTACGGACATGGCATTGTGTCGATAAGCTTGTACAACGTCGCAACATTTATTTCAGTCCAGAGTCGAATTGATTTCTCTCCAAGATCTTGTATTGATGCTGTGAGAGTCGACCCGCTGCGTAAAGCCTTCTGCATCACATCCCAAAGATTCTCACTGGGGTTAAGCTCTGGACTCTCTGGTGGCCGGTCCATGTGTGATGATGTCTCATGCTCCCTGAACCACTCTTTTACAATCGTCATCTTGAAATATGCCTGTGAATAATACCTGATCATTCAGGACATTCAGGTCATCAGTTCATTCATCAGTCATTTTTTCGGGCGCATAATGTTACTGATCCTAGACCTGACCAACAGAAGCCCTCACAGGCTTGTACGGTAGGCATGATGGGATCCGCCTCTCTTCTTACCCTTATCCCCCTGGAACAGGGTAAATTTGGACTCACTGACCACATGACCTTTTTTCCAACGCTCCACACTCCATTCTTTACGCTCCCTAGCAAACTGAGGGCTTTTTTTTCGATTAGCCTCTCTGATAAGTGGTTTTCTTAAGGCTACACCTAATCCCTTGAGTTCTCTTCGCATTGTGTGTGTGGAAATGCTCTTACTTTCACTATTAAACATAGCTGCAAGTTCTACTGTTGTGTTTTACACAATGTGAGTTAAGCGATCTCCCATCATGCTTGTTCAGGATGTTTTTCTGACCACATTTCTTCCTTAAAGATGCTGGGCCACCACTATCCTTCCAGGTTTTAGTGTAAGGCATTTTTTTTCTTTCAGCAGCCTCCCTAGTTGTTTGCTTTGCTTGTTGCAGGACAATAATTGAAACCTTTCTGAAACAGGGTAACATCTTTACGACGGATGTATGGAATGAGAAGCTCCTCAATGCATTAGTTAGGGTTAAGTAATTATTGGAGCTGAAGCGTATTAATCACTGCAGTAACCACTCCAGTGGAAGACCATTAACTATCTGCCTATTTAAATTCAGGCGGAGACTTTTTTATTTACTTATTTTTTGGCCGGGCAGTGTATTTTTCTTTATAATATTTCTGTACACGTTAAATGAGAAGTTGTAGAGTATGATGACAAGATAAGAGGACGTTTTTATTTTACTTTTGCATGTCAGGCAGTAAATGGGAACTGACTGCCGGTAAGAACTCAAGCTGTGGTTGGGGATTTGACCAGAATTGAAAATAAAGTGATGCGTTCCGTGCTCGGTCCTGTTGCTGAAATCGGACAGGCGATAAGATATCTGGCGGCGTGACAGGGAATCTGTACGTGTGGCAGCAGCAGGTATGCAGTGACTCATGTTCCCGTACAAAAAAAAATAATAATAATACCACATTCTTGTCCATCCATCTGACGTTCGGCTCCGTGTGGAGATCCCTCAGGGTTTCCTCCGTTCCTGCTCCAGTGTTTGGCCCCGAGCCGGGGCATTTCCTCAAGGCTTCCTGCCCCGGTCCGAGCTGCTGCTCCCTGTGCCGGCTGCCTCCTGTCATCTGTAAATTTGTCCGTCTTTCCTGTCCTTCCCTGATGGTTCCCCCCACTGGGACAGTGGTTCCTCTTCAGCGGTAGCTCGGTGTGTGTGCCTCCCCTCGACCGTCCCTCATCCTGGAGGGAAGCCACCGGCAATAAATTCCGTCTTCACACCCATTCTGACAAATAGACCTTCACCTCTGAGTGATAAAAATATCGCCTGGCTGTGCTGTGCTTTCTCGCACAATGACCAAACACCAGCGGAGAGGCGTATGACAAAAACACATGGTTATACAGCGAGAGAGAAAGAGAGAGAGAGAGAGTTTGCATTTGCAAAATACACTACTGTTCACCGTGTAGCCGAACACTGAAATAATATGCTGCCCCGCCCTCATGGGCAACCAAAACGTTTAAATGCTTTTATTTTAAGCTAACTTTGGAACCTCTCTGCCTCGCCTAAGCCCCGCCTCCAAATTGAAAGATAAAGTCATACTGAGACATTGTGATGTAACAGCGCAACAGTGATGCATCAGTGAGATAAATGAGTTTCATTAGGGCCCAAGCACTATAGGGTGCGCAGGACCCTCGTGTTTACCTAAGGATTTTTTTTCCACCCTTTTGAACTTTTTGGGGTCTTAACATGCTCAAAAGTCATGAAAATTGGCAGACAGGTTGGAATCAGCTGCCATTAGGATGCCTGAGAGTCGTGTGGCCCGGGGGCCTTTAGGGCCCCCGCACACAGAAACACACACACACACACACACACACACACACACACACACACCCACATGCACTAACAAGTCACATGTCTCACAAACACATCACACACATCACTAATGTTAACACACATTTGACTCAATTGACTCACACACCACACACAGAAAACATGCACAAACACATTTACTCGTCACACTCAAACTGAGAGCATTAGCTCTGTATATGTGACATGTACAAATTGTGCGGTGCAACCGGGTGGCGATGGCTTTTTCGAGGTCTTAACACACTCAAATAACACACAGGGTGCTTGGGCCCGTCATTGTTGCTTGCAACTATATTTTTAAATAAGAATTTGTGAAGGTATTTTTGATATGTTAAATGGTTCAGCCGTGGGAAGGCCTTAAACTTGTCTAATGTCTTTTTTAGTTATATATAATTATATAGTTATATAATATATTATGTCATAATGGTAACCTCAACAAAGTCAAAATGAGTGACATCACATTGAGTGACATCACAATGTGGTGCTTTTTTCCAGCACTATGAACTTACACCTGTTAGTATAACTTCCTGTAACTTCCTGAGTGACATCATACTGAGTGACATCATAGAGTGAAGCGTTTTGGAGGCCTGAGGATGTTCAAAAAGCACACAGGTTGTGTGGTGCGCCCAGGAGGCAATGGCAAAGGTGCAACGTCCAGAAAAATTCTGGCCAATCCCACCCTCTCCACACTACTTTCATTGTCATCTATAGCGGTTAATCCTGTATACAGGGTCACGGGGAGCTAGGAGACTTAGCACACACGGCAATTTGGGAAGGTCAATTAATCTGCAGGTCTTTGCACTGTGGGAGGAAAACGTAGCACCTGGAGGAAACCCACCAAGCACGGCGAGAACATGCAGACCCCATGCACACAGAGGCGGGGATTAAACCTGGCCGGGAATCGAACCCAGGCCCTGGCGGTGCAAGGCGACAGCACTAACCGCTAAGATACCATGCGGCCTCTCCATGCTAATTCTTGGGAATACCAACAACTCGTACCTGCTTCTAAAGAAATTCTGTGTAATCCTGTCGAATCCCAACTGATTTTCGACCAATACCTCCCAACTCCAGGGTGAGGAATCCATCCAAAGCATTCCACATAATCTCACCTGATTCAGAAGGACAAAGCACATTGGTTCTGTTCACCAACATACAAACACATCAGTA
Source organism: Clarias laeviceps (assembly GCA_030014305.1). NCBI lineage: Eukaryota > Metazoa > Chordata > Actinopteri > Siluriformes > Clariidae > Clarias > Clarias laeviceps. Next base: position 26,292,990 of record JAQMYJ010000009.1, read on the forward strand.
ATTTACCAGCACTTCCTGATGAAAACCTTCTGAAAACCTATTTACAGCTCGGGGATCAACACAGCTCCAAGCAATGTCCAGATCTGCTCCAACATGGCATGGGGATGTGTGTGTGTGTGTGTGTGTGTGTGTGTGTGTGCTCGAGACGTGAGCTCTGAGTGGCGTGAGTCAGGCTGAGATCATCAGGTGATCCGTCTAGTGTTACATGTAGTTACTTCAGACAGGGTTTAACAAACTATGGTGGAAAACACGGCCAAGTGCCAAGTGGAAAGTCAGAACCATTCATTCACACACACACACACACATGCACCTGAACACACGATCAATGAAGGTGATGACGAATGAGTATCGTATTATATCTTATTGAGGTAGTCCATAAAACCCAGAGACTTCCTGTCAGTGTAAATCGAATTAATATCTCAGATACGGTTTATTAAAAACACATGCTGGCTTCATGTATATAGTATATAATATACAAAAACACCTAACCACAGATACATACAGTATACATATAAACCCAGACTGTCTGTGTGTGTGTGTGTGTGTGTGTGTGTGTGTGTGTGTGATATTTAATTCCCAACCTTCCCCTAATCCGTGACACTGCCTGGTGGTGTGCCGATCTGAAACTCTGGCCCAGCAAACACGGTTCCTATCTATCGCTCCTGACATCCCGAATTCTCTTCAAATCACAAACCGTACATGGCATCGTACACAGTGGAAAAAATAAAAATGTGTTTTACATTTGCCTGTTTTTGGACACACAGCTCAAATGACTGCTCTGGAGAAGCATGTCGGCGTGTCGGCATGTCAGAGAGAGAGAGAGGGGGGAGAGAGAGAGGGAGAGAGAGAGAGAGGGAGAGAGAGCGA
>JAQMYJ010000009.1:26306379-26319987 GCA_030014305.1 Clarias laeviceps
CATTCTAACCCAATCAGCCTGACATAATGATCTCCAGCCTTGTGCTCGTCAACATTCTCACCTGAGTTAACAAGACGTTTACTGAAATGATCTCAGCAGCTCCTTTAATGACAGCAATGAAATGCAGTGGAAAGGTTTTTTTGGGATTAAGTTCATTTTCATATATATATATTATTAATAATATATTAATAAATAGTTTAGGTTCAACATTATAGTTTTAATTAGCTAATTAATTATGACGTGATTTCTCAGTATCACATGATCAGCTTTAGATTTTTGGCAGATTAAAAAGTGTTTAGTGTTAGCGTTACGTAACATTGATATCATACACCTTTCCTGTATCCACAAATTTCAAGGCCGTGACTATGACATTCTACATCACTGTACATCTCTCCAAAATCTCAATAAAACTTTTAAAAGAATTGTTAAGGTAACTTATCACAAGATCGAAGAAAAAAGGTTTTGGTTTTGTGAACATGTTTTAATGTTGAACCAGAACAAACTAAAAAAAAAAAGATAACTCATTGTGACTTTGGCGTTGTGTCTGGAACAATGTCTTTAAGAATTAATTCAATCAACCGAATACACTGTGAAAACCTCAAAAACAAAGGACTTAATAAGCCTTTATGAAATAATACCTATGAGTGTTTGAGGAGTGTGTGTTTCAGACAATACGCGGTGATTCATTCGGCATTGTGCCTCTGGAGTAAATGGCTTCATTCAGCTACAAATCAAGTGTAAATTTCCCTCTTCTGCAAGCTCCAAGTACTAGATTTGTGTGTGTGTGTGTGAGACAGAGAGTGAGAGAAAGAGTGTGTAAAACCAGACTGAGGCTGTGTAATGTCAGGGACCTCGAGGTTGGAGGTTCGGTCCCTTTGGGCCGAGGCCAATTTCCTCCAGCACTCGGCTCCGACTTCCTGTTTCGAGCTCGGCAGCAGGAGCGTCTGTGCAACACAACTCCAGTTCAAAGCGCGAGAGCAGGAGAGCAGATCTGTAATGCCCTTCTGCTCAACTGCACCTCTCCAGACCACCTCGGGTCAACCGGGCCCACAGGCAACGCACCGCTCGGCCCAATATAAATAAAACTAATGGGCAAAGCTCTGTTTTTCACCACCCTTGATTAATATATAGAAAATGGGCGAGGACCTTTTGGGGTTTTCTTTTTTTTTTTTTTTTTCCCTAAGAAAGCATGTTGTGGAGGATCGAGTTTCAGTGTTAATAGGGATTCAGGGAATCTCCAGCAGCTCTGAAGGTGAATTAAGACTGTAGGAAAAGATCTTATCCTGCAAACCTGTGTTTATTTTAAAGGAGATTATAATCTGGAAGTTGTGTGAGAGAGAGAGAAAGAGGGAGAGAGAGAGCAAGTAGCTTTTGGCTCAGTGTCTCCCAAGCATGCCACATCTGGTCTTCTGAGTGTTTACAAATTTTTTTAATGAAGCACACTCATTTGTTGTTTTGGATTATTTTTCGTACCATTATACCACTTTTGGACCAAAATACACTTGCCATGCCTAGATTTGTTTTTTTGTTTCCAGTAATGTATTTTTTGTACATAATTATATTTGATGAATTTACACAGACCCTTCATCTGCGTGGAACTTCTGCACATCTGACTCACTTTGCGTGCATGTTTATATATAAAAAACCCTATACCCTGTTTGTTTGTTTTTTGTTCCCCCCCCACACACACACACACACAAAAACTAACTGTCCAAATCTCACCCTTGCTTCAGTGTTTGATCTCAATTCGATAGCCCCTCAGCTCAGACCCTAACACAGGAAAGTGGGGTCAGATCGGGCTGACACTGCCCCAGCTCAGGAAGCCGAGTCTGGCAGCGGAAAGAAATACAATACAGTCTCAAAGTCTCAAAAAAAGCTGTGCTTAAACACTCAAACACGCCACCTCGTTCGGAGAGCTATACTGTCAATATTCCTGTTGTTCCCTCCCACTATTGAGAGGTTTAAAATAAATATTTGAACGCAAAACATCTCGTGGCCCAGCGCTCGGTCCCGCAGGTCACAAGGTCGCGAGTGCTGACTGGTCAGAGACCTCGGTGCAGGAAGAACGAGGTGTTCTCCCCCCGTACTCCGCTACGCCAAGTGAAGGTGTGGAGTGCTCTCTTCACACAAACAAAACCCAAACGTTCCTGATGGTTCCATCGCCGGGGTCGAGGCTGCTGAAAGAAAAGATTCGAGTGTTTACCTTCTCGCTTCCCTTTCGCTCTGATCTGTAGCTTCGAGACGTGCTTTTATGTTTCCTTTTAAAAATGTCCACTCGCAAGAACGACTTTGAACTTTCACGCATGTCGAGCTCGAAACCCTAACCGCCCAGATGGTTCTCCTCGCGTCGGCGCAACGCGGAGAACGTTCCGGGATAACCGCGGCGTCTGATCCATACCATATGTATAATGAAGCTTGCATTTTTAATGAGATTAGTGTCAGGTGTTTGACACGAGGGAATGACTGAATCCACACACACACAGAAAACTGTTTAAAAACACAGAGTTCCAGGCAATCAGACAAATCATGCACCAAGCAGGACCAGAGTGAATAAATGGGCTGTTTGCTCCTAATATTCCTAGTTTCTAGATAGATAGATAGATAGTTCTAGATTTTCTAGTTAAAGGGGCTGTACAAATTACATATAAAATATATACACAAAAAGACATGTGCTAGTAAGCTAAAAACAATTAGCTAACCCCTATACTGTATTATCTGAATAAAATAATTAGCTATGCCCACTAGCTAGCAAGCTAGCTAAATTAAAACCAAGTTCGGTAACAAGCTAGCTGTTATTTGGCGAAATCATGTTTGCTAGCAAGGAGCTACATTATGCCAATTGTGATAATTAGCAAGTATGTGCTATTAAAACTTTACATGTCATCACTAGCAAGCTAGCCAACAACAGGCTAATACAGTACAATAAGCAAGTAAGTAGCCAAGTTCACTAGCTAACAACCTAGCAAGCATTTACACTATTAGCAATTGGTTTATTGATGTTATAGCAACTAAAATATGTCATTATATTTACAGCACTTGGCAGACGCCCTCATCCAAAACGACTTACATTTATTTCATTACACATATGTGCAGGTGAGGGATATACAGTATGCTAAGCAATTATGCTATTGTGTGTATTATTCAAACCTGAGATTACAAGCAAACAGGGTAACGTTTTATTTCTTGTGCAATTCAATTCAGTAGCCACGTTTGCTAGCTAGCAAGCTGCTGTAGGTATCAGTGCATTTCTTTGCTAACAAGCTAGCCAATTTCAAATCAAATATTACACACTGGAATTAAAATGTCCTCTCAAAATTAGTTTGCACGCTAGCTAGAACTTTAAGGGTTAATTAAGTTATTATTACAAATAAAGACCTTTTCTAGCAAGCTGGCTAGCTAATATTATGCTATATTGGGATGTGACTAGCAAGTGGAAATCTGTAATAACTACACAGAAATGAGATAACGTTTGACTCAGCTTTATGATGAATTTGAAGGTGTATGTATTTATGAGAGGGATTTTGAGTGGGGAAATTGTTTTGTGAGTTAGCACTGTGGCGTAGTTGTTAGCACTGTCGCATTGCACATCCGGGGTTCGGGTGCGATTCCCGTCTTGGGTCTGTGGGCGTGGAGTTTGTATGTTCTCCCCGTGCTTGGTGGGTTTCCTCCCACAGTCCAAAGATTAGGCGTTCCCAAATTGCCCGTAGTGTGTGAGTGTGTGTGTGTGTGTGGTTTGTGTGCCCTGTGATGGATTGGCACCCAGTCCAGGATGTACCCCGCCTCTGGCCCTCAGTCTCCTGTAATAAGCTCCAGGCTCTCCGCAACCCTGTACACAGGATAAAGCGATAAAGAAAGTGAGAGTAAGTGAATGGTGTTAGCTAGCACCAATAATTTTTTGGCTAATGGAGGTAAGTGGAAAATTGTGGATTGAAGATCTAAAATGATTCTAAAAGGGCTCAGAAATCAAAACTTTAGCATTCCTAAGCTTTCTCTTCCTATCTCCATAGTATTATAGACACCAGAGGAGTGTTTTACCGTCTTGGGAGAGTTAAATGCCAGAATGTCGCCCAGTTTTATGCTGTTCTGCTCCTCACTGAAGAGAGAATGTCACGCATCTGGGAACTGACGGCTACTACGAGTCCGGCTGTTTGCATTCCGCAGAGCCTGCGCCGTGTAAAGCTCTTTTGTGCTCTGGAAGCTGTGTGAAGGTTTCGCTGTGTGGCCGGTATGTTTTGGAGCGAAGTGTTAGCGTCAGGACCTCGAGAGCAGCGCTCTGAAACACCTGAGCGACTCTGAGTGGTGTGATCTTAGCGCTCGCTGGAGAACACAGTACCACATGTATGCGTAATGTGTCCAAGCTTGCCGTGTGTTTGTGTTCTTTGGCTGCGGATCCAGAAAAGGTTTTGTCCTACATTTCAAATATCATTTGTAAAAATTGCAAAACTCAACTTAAAAAAAAAAAAAAAAGACACCACACCAGCAGGCCGTGCAAAACTCTGTGCACTCGTGTGTTATGACATGAGCCGTCTAAACAGTGTGTGAGCGACTGTGGGGGTCGTCATGCCACTGAATATGCGCTGACTGATCCTCAAGCCGTAAACCCCGGTCTAGCTCAGAGGCCTTTTTGCAATATTACAGTCCATCAGAGAAGGTGCTTACAATACTAACGTGACTAATCTTTCAGAACCAGTGGCCAGGTTTCTTTGTAACATTACAGCAGATATTATATTTTGTTATTAAAAACATTGTTACCAAGATATTTAAAATAACACTATGTAGTTTTGGTTAATCTTTTATTTCCAATCACTATTGTAAAAGAAACTAGAAAGCTGAGCAACAAGTAACTTCTTTTGTGTAATAAAAATTAGTAGCCGTCTATTCAACGCTGCTAGCAAGGATGCAAATGTTAAACCATTTATTTAAAATACTCGTTTATTAAATTGGTTGCCAATTTTAATGCAAAATTCACTTTTTGTATATAAAAACATAACAAAAAAAGCATTTTCTGCTTTTTGTCCCTTTGTATTTACTTAAACAAGCTGATTACATTTTCCCCCTAATATGACCTCATATAAGACAAGCCCCTCCCCCAACTTGTTGCTCTGCTTGTTTGGAGGAGAAAAAATGCATTATATGAGGAGTATTTCCTCCTCTGCGGCTTTTACACACACACACAAACACACACTATCTCTCTCTCTCTCTCTATGTGGTGGAGCTCTGAGACTTGTGTTAATTTCTAAAGGAACTCTAAAGTCTCTTTTTAAAGATACTTAACACGTCGATAATGAAACCCGTTTAGAGTTGATTTGTCACAGTGTCACTGCTTTACCGCGAATCCTCTGCAAGTTTTTTTTTTTTTTTAATTAGGTTGTATTTTTCTGCCGATATGTTTGTATGTTTGTGCCATGTTTATTTTCTTGAACGTTCAACGAGGTGTTTTGTTGTCTCGCACGCAGCTCTGGACGGAGGCCAACACGCCTGGCCGGGCCGGAGCTCGCTTCATGCCGTACTGTAGCTAGACGCGTAAACAAACAGAGCGAGTGATTGATTGCTGGTTCGAAGAGGTTGCAGTGAGTGACAGGTCCAGCTGCTGACAGCTGGAAGGAGGGATGCAGATGACAGCGAGAACAGGGGTGTGGGTTTGAAAAGGAGGAAAGAGGGTGCACAGCCGGCTCTGTTTGTCTTGGCTCGTTCTCAGGCCTTCATTACTCCTCCTGAGATACAGAGCAAAGCACTATTTACACACTCGGCCTACGGTGTTCGTGCGAGCTGCAGATTTTTTTCTCTGCCTTTCTTTCTCTCACTCTATCTTTACCTCTGTCTGTTTCAGAGCTAGTGTCTCATATATATATATATATATATATATATATATATATATATACACGTGATGTTTGTTGAAATTTTATCCATGATGGATCACTTTTGCTTTGTGGAAAGGAAAGAAGGCCAGGCCGTGGCTCTCTGCACATTCTTCCTCCCTGTCTCTCTACACCTCCTTTCCTCTTTCGTCTTTCCTTTCCTCCAAGGCTTTCTTTTTCCTAAACATAATGATGTAAGTATACATCACTGGGTTTATTCCAACTCACAGTGGGCCTCGAAACAGTAACGCTGTGTGGAAATGATTTCAGAGAAATTAGCGAGAACATTTAGCCACGCCCACAAAACTCCATAAAAGGCAAGGCTCACATAGATTTAAAAGTGACACACTAATAAAGTAAGTGCCTCTTAAGTGAAGCAAATCAGTTCAGCCATGGCAGCGGTCATGAAACTAGTTTAGCACGTGTACATAGAAGTAACTAAACTTTGAAAAAAAGAAACAAAAAACGAACACTTATATGTTTTTTATAAAGGAAAAACACCAGCCACAAGACACGCCTCTTAACATAACTATATGAACTGTGCAACAGGTTAAACTTTGTTTGTTCTGTTGTGTATTAATGTGAAAATCGTTTAGAAACTTGTCCTTACTAACCCTTTTTATATTGTCCCCTCTGAAGCCACACCTCTAAAACTGATAGAGGCGGAGCTTCCTGGATGAACATTTATTATGATAATTAATTCTGGTTGGTTGGTGTTGGTCGTTCCATTTGTTTTCTGATGTTTACTGAACTTGAGAGACCTGAGCTTCTCCTGAAAGGACAGAATTTTATTGACCAAGATGCAATGCTGCAATACAGACACACACACACACAAAAGGTGTGAGTTGAAATTTGCTTATTGCTCCTTTAAAACTCCTGTTCTGGTTTGGATCCCACACGTACACACACACACACACACACACACACACACACATAGTGAGCTCTCTATCATCCCTCTGCTTGATTTCCTCCTGAGTGTCAGTCATACAGTATGTGTATGAATTTGGGTTGGAAGATGGAGTGCGCTGCAATTTAGACAGACTGAGTGAAAGAGGAGGAGGAAGAGGAGGTGCATGATGAAGACATTCCTCCCCACTGTGCTCATCTAAACACGGCGAGTTTGAAAGTGGTTCCGTGCGGCGTGTTCGGTGGCAAGCGGATCTCTCCGAACTCAGCGGCGTGCTGCAGTTTCCTGAACATGTCAAGGTGTGTTAGTCTTTTCCTGCAGCTCAGGTTTCCTAGACTGCGGTGGGTTTATCAGTCACTGTGGGCCGGGACCCCGCTTTCACCCCGAGTGCCCCCCCCCCCCCAACCCACCACCCCAAACACACACACACAGCCTGACAACTTTCATAGCCAAAAGGTTTGATCCCTTGCCTTCACCTACCACAAAAATAAAACCACTAGGCTGCTTATCTGATTGAGTGCAAAAGTTTGTGCCCCCATTCCCTTTTTTACCGTTTATCTACAAAAACAAATTCTGTATTTTAGGGTTTTTTTTGTATTGCAATTTTCTGGCTAAAACTCTTGTTAATCACGAGCTAATCACTCTAATTTATTTAAAGGTCACCTAATTGAGGTGTTACACAGGTTCAAACTGTTGATCTAAGAGGAAATTGGAATCATGAAAACAGTTCCCAAACACTTAAACCTGACATTATCACATTCTCACAGAACTAGAGAACGTTCAATGAAAAATTTTTGAAGGAAAGGTTTCAAATTTTCAAAATTAACATTAAAATTTTATTTGTCACATACACAGTCATACACTGTACGATATGCAGTGAAATGCTTTTACGACCGTCAGTGACCTTAAAAAATAAAAGCTTATACCTAAGAAATAAATATGAATAAAAAGAAATACGAAAGAAAATAAATTTAACTAGTAAAATGTACTGTACAAATAAGGGCATAATAAAAATATTACAAAATATAGAAAAAAGGTTTGAAGTAAACAACATTATTTAGAAATGATAGAGTCATTAAAAACTTTTTTTTTAAAAAGGAAAACTACAAAAATGTTCACAAAAACGATTAAACCATAAAGCAGAAGACATGAAAACCTCAGAGAAATAAAATATGGGTCCATATCACATGGGCTCACTATTACTATATTAACAGATGTTTCTTGACCTTTCTGTTGTTGCTCGCAGGAACATCTGTAAAATCAATCTCACTCAGGATGCACAAACTTTTGCACTCATCTCTGTATTAAGAATGCAGCACATTTTCAAAAAAAACAGAGGTACTTGTATGATGTTTTTGCAGATGTTTAATTTAATTAATGAGACTTTTTTTAATTGGTTAAATTGCTTGGAACATGTAAAAAGTGTTAAAAACAATCTTGTTTACTCCTCATCACCCGCTCGGAGCACCTGCAGGGTCAAACAGCAGCTCGAGCCGCTCGTCTGAGGAAGTGAAGAGAGTTTAGTCACTGATCACGCTCTGTATTGTGTAGAAATTCCTCATAGAGTCATTTGGAATTCTTCTGCTGTTGCCGGTTATCCTGGAAGTTCCAAGAAGGATGTGAGGATCTCATCGTTCCGGGCAGTTTACTGCACTAAAGGCTGCAGAAATAGTTTGGGTCTGACATCATATTTAAGTACCGTGAGCTTACATCATGACTAATGAATCTAGAAACGTTCAAAACTTTGCAGTACTACACAAAGTTGTGAAATTGTATCACAAAAATCAACATCGTATTTAATTACTGAATTCATTGAGCTGTTTGTTGAAGCTATTTGTTATACCACAGGGAGATTGCCCAGAATTCTGCATTCTGATTGGTTGTTTATTTTCTTAGCAGTTCTGACACTAGTGCAGCGCCAAGTCACACACTTATATTATTTTCAGTGCAGTTGTTCTGATATGGTATTGTTGCTATAGTAACAGCTCCTTCTGCTGTTGCTTCATCAGTCTGCTGGATGAATGAAAGAAAGAAAGAAGGACGTGATTGTTAGCTAGCTAGATTTACCAGCAGGAATGTTTAGTTGTCAAAACATTGTGATGGCGTTAATTTGGCAACGTTACAGACATGGGGACAACATTGGTATTTGTTTGGTTTTGGGAAGTTAGAGTAACACTGATGAAGTGACGTCAGAGCAACGTTGTCTCTATGAAGATGGGATAACGTTCAACGAATGCCCCTAAATCAAGGTTGCAAAAAATGATCCCAAAACAAATTTAATACCAATCCGCTGGACTGAGCCCGACTCGAATGCCAGTCACTGTAGCGGGAGCAGTGGGTGCTCACCACTAGACCACTAGGGGGCATGCTGTTGATGCCAGTAAATGGCTGTACATACAGTAATAACAAAAAAAAAAAAACGGACTGGCGCAATTTACTGAAATATGAAAAAGAAAGCTTTTGTTCTGTTCTGCAAAACAGACGCCATACATACACTTGTCTTATAAACATTGAGATGGGTTTTCCCATTCAGGCCGAGAGGGACGCGGAGTCTGGGCGTGGCCCGTTCATTTTTCTCCATTAAAACAAATTACATTCGAATCTACCGCAAAACCCAAGAGAAACACGACATCTCCAGGCGTCTGGCAGTTCTGTGTCAGGAGCTCAAACCAGTTAAATAAATAAACAGCATGATATTACAGTACAATATTTGATTCTATAAAATCTTCATATACATGTAGTGTTAAAAAAATCGCCTGTGATTGTAACATGCTAAGAGCACAGAGCTATCTGCCGTTTTCTGCATGCAAGACCTCGTGATTGGCTGGTGTTGTGGTGATTGACAGGAGAGAGAGAGAGAGAAAGAGTATGCCCCTCCCACCCCGAGATCTCGACCAGTTTAGCACACCCTCCCCCTGTCACGTACGGCTGTGACATCATCTGGATTCAAACTAGCGCTCTACTGACTCAGATTACACATTTTAATGGAAGGTCAAAGTGCACCATTGTTATTTCACAGGTTAATTGCACTTAATTTGGAATTTCTGTGGTTAATAATGGCTCCTGCCAGATCCCAGAGTCTGTACAATTTTGCTTTCATTCGAAAAAGGCTATGTTGTATTCTATATTTATATTCTGATACTCTTTCTATGAGGATAAGCGAACGTAACACGGACTTTATCATCAGAGGAGGCTTTTCATGACGGGGAACATTTTGACTGACGCACGTGAAAACTTTCATACCGCTTCCAGAGGAAACATTAGCTAGCCAGCGAGTAGAGCGGAGTGTCACAGGCGGTAGCTGGAGGTTAGGAACAGAGCTGCACCTTGTCAGGAGGTCTGCGGTGGCCAGCAGCTGGCTGAACACCGAGATATGAAGTGATGTGTGGACTCATTGAGAGAAGGAACCCAGCCGAGCTGTCCAGCTCCCCGAGCACAAATAAACAGCTCACTTCCACGTTTGCCTTGCCTGTTAATGTCAGACGCTGCACAGCCTCGGCTCAGATCCCCACCCACATCCCCGATCCCGTACCCACCGTCCACCGTCCAACTCCCTCCGGCTCCTTTTGTCCTTTTAATTGTAAACGTGGCCTTTTTTTTTTTTTTCTTCAAATCAAAACTCCGATAACTTTTTGGGGGCACAGGAAAATAAACAGTGGAGGATTTTTCCTGCGAGGAAACCTTCAGTTTACTATATAACATGTTTCTTAATAGTGCTAAAGTGTTCTGTGTTCTTTAAATAAACAACAGGGAGTTTTGCATAGAAGGGCATGAAAGAATGCAGGATTTCACCAGGCCCTCGCACACATGTCAGCAATTTGGCTGCCTTGTGTATTTTGGATGTTGGGGAGAGAAAAAAAAAAGAAAGCATTTCAAAGTAAACGAAAGAGTGAGAGTCTTATCCGCCTGGCAGCTGTGCTGTTTCGAGGCCAAATTGCTTTCAGCTGATGCTGCGCAGCTCCAGCTTGCTTGGGTAATGTCAAGTGATGCATTGCGATACTGAGAAAACAACGCAGCAAAAAATAAATAAGGACGGACGAGAGGAAATGGCTGAAAGTCCCTCTGCTGGTGCTCGGCCTTCACCTCCCAGACCCCCGAAGCGAAGCCCTGGCTCACGCACGCAGCCGTGATGTCACGCACGAGTGTCCGGCGTGCAGCTTTTTGTTTCTTTTCTAATCATTTAATCATTCAAATAGCAAATTAATAGCGTGATGAAATTACCTCCATCCCCTGCACACTGTTACTGTTACATGACATCATTATTGTCGAAATGTTGGTGCAAGACAGAAATTATAAAATAGTGCAAAATAATAGGATAAGTGCTTTTTTATAAAGCTAGACAATCAATAAATATCATTGCATTAGTCCGTTTTATTTAGCATTTTTAATTGTAATGCTTTTATGTTTCTCAAACTACATTTAGCAACCAAGACAAAAATAAGTAATAATTTTCCAGTCTGCATTTTCTATCCCAGATTTTAAACCTGAACTCTTGTGTTTAAAAGTTGTGGTCTGGAAGCTTTTACAGTATATGTACAGTTGTATATCTGGAATAATTCCAGGTGTATTCATTAAAGCATGCAGGTTTCCCAAGAGTCTGCATCAGTTTTAATAATGTTTCAAACTGGTTTAATGGATCAAATGTTTAATGGTTCTTTAGGGCAAAAGCTTTTTTTTTCTTTCTGTAAAAAATGCATTAGTTTTGTTAACTTACACTTCAGTAATTAACCAAGAACTGTATCGTTTAGTAACAAAACATTGCTTCTAAATTAGTAAGCGTTAGTAATTAGCAGTAACTTTTATGCATTAAAAATACAGCTCACATTAAATGGACAGAAAAAACATTAGAAGAAGAAGAAGAATAGTTTGTTGTCTACGTCTATGGTCTTTTTATATAACATTTACATACAAATATATAAAAACATTATATATTTTTATATATTCATATTTATTTAAAAATTAATTAAAATAAATAATCAAGGGGGAAATCATTAAAAACCTTTTTAAAAATGAAAGAAAAATTATAAAGTGTGTTCAAATGTGTTTATCTGCTTTTTACAACTGTATTAACATTTATGTTGTTTTAATTATAAATAATCCAATAATTCTGGAGTTGACTGGATATACTGTACAGTAGAATGGACACTATAACCAAATACCACTAAGAATATTTACACTGTATGCATTAATGAGCAGCATAGAAATCAACAATCTGTAGAAATCAACAATCGGTACGTCCCCCTGTCAGTCAAAGACTCTTTGTATGCTAAAAAAATTCTCTGCTACGTCTTTGTTTTTTATTTTTTACTCTTGATTCGCTTCCATCAATCACCAAACGCAGACCTGCTAGAAAAAAAACACAACAGCCATGTCCTCTGTTAGACCTGACCTGGTTTTATCCATCCATTCATCCATCCATCCATCCATCCGTCCATTCCACTCGTTTATTTCAGTCATTTGTTTTAATTATGCCCATAATCTGAAATGTGTGAAAGCCGTGTTTATTTTAGCATCGCACTTGGAATAACTGCGCTGGGGTCTGAATAAAACCATTGAACAGAAGCACGAGAATAAATAAAGCGTCAAAAATTCAATAATTAAAGCCGCGCTGAGGGAAAACAGTGATAATAAAGTAATAATCTGGAACTTTTCAGAAAAGTGCCAAGTGACGTCAAGGGCTATTTAACTTCCTGGCTGTAAGTTAGATGACAAATGAAAAAAAAAAAGCAAAAATTTAGTTTAAAATGAGTGATGACGGTAGGACAAGAAAAAAATATCTAACACACAGCAAAGCCTCTGTATCACTAAAAAGCTTCATTTAATTCTGTAATAATAAATCTATAAAGCAAAGCTAGGTTAGTTCGCCAATATGTGCTAGGATTTCTAGGAGCGTTGTCATGGTTACAGTGAGCGCAACTTTCTTTTCAGCACAAAAGCACTTTTTCTAGCTTTTATTTACAGAGAAGGAACCATAACGGAGTGCGAGAGAAAACTGGCCCACGTTCAGCTGTGTAACATCGACCAATCAGTGATCAGAGGAGGGATTTCTGTTGTCCAATCAGGAAGAGGAGCTTAAGTAACGTCGTTTCCATCATCCTGAAGTTCCATCAAAAGAATTTCCATTAAAACTGAATTACAGTGACAATCTGGTTCTTCATGTGTTTTACCTTCGACTGCACGGTTACAGAATAAAAAATAAATAAAAATGTTCTCTATAAAGATCTCAGGTGTTCCCAATGAGTGGAAACCAGTAACAGACTGAACTGCAGGTAAAACATTATCAACTACACAGCTCATATATAAATAATATGCGAGTACAGTGTTGTTTTCATGGTTAATTCTTTTAGCTACTCGGAACCTCATCAAATCATGTAAAAGATTTTTAGATAAGAGGTTTAGGGTTAGGGTTTTTTGAATAGTTTTTTTGGATAGTTAAATGTCCTTAGCTTCCAGTTGTGGTTCTACACTGTGGCTGAAAGGCAAATCCTCTCCTGCAGGATTCTACACAGAACCTTTAAACGTTTCTCCAAAGACCTCCTGGAGAGAAAGGTTCAATCTAGAATCTGTAACTGTTTTGCACTGTGAGTGTGAACAGTTACAAAAGACATTATTAGTGAAAATCATGAAGGTTTCTTTGGCTTTTGCTTCTTGAGGAACCCATAGTTTGCTGAAGAACTAAACAACAATCTTTAGAAAGCTAGGAACCGTGCAAAGAACCCTTGAGGAAAACTTTTTCTAATTAAATTCAATTTTTATTTTATTTTTATTTTAACAATTGTCATTGTCGCAAAGCAGCTTTACACAATCAAAAGAATTATTTAAGTTTGTATGGAATTTGAATGT
>JAQMYJ010000009.1:26320087-26337142 GCA_030014305.1 Clarias laeviceps
GACTCAACAGGGAACCCATCACCATCTGGGTGAACAGAGAGCAGGAATTGATCTGCATTCATACTGTGTGTTAAGTGGCAGCCAGTTCAGCATAACATTTGATTTAAAAAAATGGGTAACACAGGCAAAGAATTAGCACAGATACTCATGATCACATGTTTTATGGTTGTTTTCGGTTGTTTCTATGACCAAAAAGAAAATAATACTAATAATAATTATGATAATATGCTCATTTTGAGAGTTCTACATATTTGCGATGTCATTCCCATATTCCAGTAGCATCAAATTTACACTTTATAAAAGTAATGATAATTTTCATTCTGCCTGACATAACTGAGAACCTAAAATACACAGTTTGAAGTCTGAAGCCTCCCTGTTAACATCCGACAAGGTTTCTATATAAGCACATAAATTTTTTTAAATCGTCATCGACCTGTGCTGTGTCGCCGGCACAGATGTGTAACGCTTGGATTTTAAGGGTTAAAAGAAAGTACTGGGTTCTTTGGGAAAATTGTTAAATTAGGATCAGAGGGTTTTCCCTTTAGACAAGTTTGTAACCCCTTTAAAATATCTAGAACCATGTTTAATACAACATGGTTCTAGATTTAATACAACATGGTTCTAGATTTAAAACAACATGGTTTCAGAAACTGCAAGAAAAAGTTAAAATCCTTAACTAGCAACGATCCTGAGAGGAACCTGTTTTTTTCCTGAGATTCACACAGTGTAGACTTTTAGCGAACCTTGTTGAATCTAAATGTCTAATACTGTAGGTGCTTTAAGAAAAATGTTCTACTCAAAACACTTAAGGTCTATACGCTATATAAAATCTACAACACTTCAGTTCTGTCATTTTTCAGCTTGTTCATCTTGAGGGAACCCATGAAGCTTCTCTGTAGAACTCTTCAGCAGAAATGGAAAACCTTTACCAATGTAAATAACTGTACATGGTTCCTCTAGGATTCATTCAATTTCCCTCTAGGATTAATAAAGTTCTTTGAATCTTGAATATTTAACACTTCATAACTACTTGGAGTGCAACTGGGCAACCGAATCCATCTTCTTCCCCTTCAAAGTATTTTCTTAGATGCTGTGCAAGTTCTCCAAGGTAGACAAGGTTGAAGAAACCTTACACGTTTAAATAAAAGACTAAGGATTCTTTGAATAGTTTATGGTTCTGGATTTTCTAAAATGGAAAATGTTTTTTTTTTTTTTTTTTGCAGAACTCTATTTAGAGGTCCAGTTGTATACAGAGGTGCTATTTGAAATCATTTAAAGTTTTTATTAGTATTTTTTAGTTGTAGCGTTCTATACTCAAGGATACTAGATGCAATCTTTGTGTGTGTGTGTGTGTGTAGTATCTGTAATATGTTGGACTGAACCACAGTAATGTGTCTTAACAGCATTAAGAACATTTTTCATGCGCTCCAAGCCGGCCACGGTGGAACGCTCTGATTCTTTTGGCCTCGGCACACGGCTCACACTCTTCCCAAACCCCGAACACATCTGCTCTGGCTGGCGTGCTCTAAAAACCCACTTTCATCCCTCTCTTGCGGCCAAGGCCGTGTTTCGGGCCGAGGCGCCGCCTCTGAGTTCCGCGCACATTTGGAGCCGATCACCGTGCTGGCTTCAGATCGCGAGACGGATTTTTGTTCTGTTTTTTTTCCGTAAAGGTTCTGTGACTCGGCGAGCCGCAGGTGAGGCGGCTGGTTTGTCGGAGTCGGGCTCAACAGGTTCACGGCACGCACGAAAAAGCCGGTTCCCACTATGAACTTGTTTACATTGCCGGCGGTGGGGAGTCTGGAAGTGTTTGGTGGCTTTGCACGCTGGGAAATATCAGCTCAGTTCTTTTTACACTGTGTTGATATGGGCTCTGAGGAGAGCTGGCTTGTGCCTGAGAAACAAGCTCCTCTGGGCTCCAGAGCCTGGCTGCACTGCAACAAGAATAAACACAACGACAGACTCGGCCCACAGCGGCCCGAGAACCGAGACGTCACCCAGCGCGCAGTCACACAGCGGTAATACTATCTTTATCTGGCCTTTTCATTGTACTGTACGTCATAATATACTAATATACACAGCGGCCCATTTGTTAAAAAAAAAAAAAAAAAAAGGGGGTGGTGTTGGATTTGAGTTATAACCACATTTAAATACTTATTTTTGGCGTAGCTAGCAAGCCTTTTCCCAAATGTCATTAAATTGCTCTGGAAAATGCCCTAAACCCATTTCACAAGAGAAGAATGTTAATCTAACAGGCATGAAAAAAACCCATGCATCTGCCCTGAAATCCACTCCAGACTATACATGTTTGCTGGAAGCTGCTTATTTCCCAATAACCACCTCTAAGTGTTTTATTCCTCTTACACCACAACCATTTGTTAGCAATTACATGCGCTTTTTAATTAAACAACACAGCATGCAATTATGAGAAATGCCCACGAGACGACTTCTCACTTGGGTTATAGCAGCTATAAACAGTCGTTCCATCACCAGCCTCTCTTTTTAATATGTTAATGCGAAGAAACCGGGAAGAAGTGCAAACCCCTCCCAGAAAAAAATGAGTTAACACCGTCTGACCAATCAGGAGGCAGAATTTTGGTGCCAAAAAAAAGAAAAATCTACGTAAATTAATCTTAATAAATTCAGTATATCATTAACTGATTAATCAATCGAGTCAATAAGCATCTTTAAATAATCTTTATAACTGTATAGTTATATATAAACATATATTATATTTGTACGTATGTCTTAACATTATAGGCTCAAATCAACTTTTTATAAACTTTTCCGTAATAATTATTGTCTTTAAATGATAATAATATTAGATATAATATCTAACCAAAAAAGGTGTTTTTCAAAAAGTAACAGAAAAGCACGATTTACAAATCGGATCATTTTTCTCTTTCTGTGTATTCTTGCGACATCTCTCAAACTAAACGTTTAAACAAAAGACACACACGACACACACACACACACACACCATCTCCGCTAGGTTGATTCTCCTTGCATTTGCGCTCAGGCCTTCCTCGGAGGCTAGGTAGGTGAAACTTCTCCCAAAGTTTCTGTAAACAGGAGGAGCCAGAACACATGGGGTCAGGGGTCATGGGATTATTGGAAATGCTGCAATTAGTGCTGCTTAAACTCTCACTCTGCCACACGATCGGAGGTCGAACAGACTGAAAATGTCGATCTCCTGCGCGGCAGGCATGTTCCCTCTGACCTGCTGCTTAAATGTGTTTGTTCTGGGAGCCACCATTACCCTGGATATGATCCCACCATACAGCTAATGGCCAAAATTCCCCCCGTGCACATGTTTTTTTTTTTTTTTCTTTAAGAAATAATTGATTGCATGTGGACACGGCCAGTGTGCTTTCCTCTATTATGGGAGGTGATATCACGCGGTCAAGAGTGTTCCTCTGATACGGTGATTGCTTCCGCCAGCCGTGGCCGAGGGGGCGAGGAGAAGGCGGAGGGCACGGTGTAACTGCATGATGCTGGAGATTTGCGATTCTTGATCCCATCACTGTAGTAATCACCGTCTGGAACCACGCTGGATTCTGGTTCTGTTCTGTGCAAGACAACGTGACTTCTGTCAGTCTTGAGAAGACGTGTATGGTTTATGACGGCTGAAGACGACTTCAGTTAAGATTGAGGTAATAAAAGGTGCCCAGAATGCTCTGCAGGGTCGACGTGACGGAACAGAGCCCTCAATCAGACCTGAAGAGTTTTCGGTTTCGTCAGCGTCTAAACTTGAATACGATCCCGCCCATCCCCCCGCCGGCATCATACGGTTTCCTTAGGAAGAACAAGCCGTCCACATGAACTTCACGTTTTTGTATTTTGACAAATTTGCGTTTCCAGGAAGCAGCTGAGGTCAGCTCGGCATCTGTTGCTACTTATGTCCAAGATGCAAGCGCTGCTTTGTGTGTGTTGCCATGGCGAACAAGACCTCGCAATCAGATCTGAAAGACAGCATCTTCAAAGGCCTCGCAAAACACAAGTGTGTACGTACGCATGCTTGTGTGTGTCTGTGTGTCTGTGTGTAATTCCTATGACCTTTTGGTTTGTGTACATATGCAACACTGAATCTGTCCAGCACTGGGCCAGATATCATCCTTTATGCTCGATAATTAAAAATGAGCACGGGTCAGAATCAACGCAGCAAATATGTGACCAAATAAGGAGATCACTGACTTTACAGAACTCTAACAGACCTACAGATACCTGAGGGTTTATACAGTAAACAGCATGTTTAATAAAGATACAGTAGCACCAGTAGCACCGCAAATAACGCTCTTTGTGTTGTGCTGTGAGAGAAAAATAATCAACTACATTATTGATGGTGTGATGAAGGAGAGCTCCTGTTTCTTCTCCTAAGTGGATCATTTTCTTATAGCAGCACAAAAACGTTTGTTTATTCCTTTTATTAAAAAACAAATTCCCATGGCATACGTTTCATCCATTTATACTGTAGTTATGTTTAATAGTATTAAAACCCAAAAAAAATCTATACTTGTCATAAAAGGAAATGTAGCAAAAAACTTATAACTCCTCTGTCACTGACGTTTAGAAAATACTGACACTAGAGACTCCTGCGATAAATATTTTATAAACGTGTCCGTAGAGAAAACAGAAAACACCATGTCAAAGTTATCCGGTTAAGTGGAGCGTCTGCTATGTGAGTCCCCGAGAACACGTTGTTACTATAGAAACCATAACGTATCAGAGCGAGCGGGTTAATATAAACCTGGCATCCTGTCAGAGCTGCTGTTATAGAAAACCAACCCACGGCCTCTGACCAATCAGAATGCAGGATTCATCGGCACTGTTGTGCGACAACGCAAAGGACATCAGCGACTCTTCCTGAATCGAGTCACGCGGTTTATCGGGACAAACCTTTGGCCGGATATCAGTTTCTCTTGAGTCTCAGTTCACTCATTGATATGAAGCCATCTGAAGATACTTCTCTCAGAAGTGAAGATAAAAAAAGAAGCCATTTCTCAGTCTCGCAAATAAAAAGTCTCCGCTCGCCGTGCGCTTTTCTGTCGCTGCCGAATTGAGCAGCCGTAGTTTTGCTTGATGTTTAACTCCAGCGACAGCGCTCCCCTCCCTGCTCTTTTATCTCAGCTCTTGAGCATGAGTACACATTTATGCACTTCCACTGAGGAAAGCCTTCTGGCCTCTGCCAACGCTGTCACCGAGGGAGCTTCCCGGCCCGAGAGATCGGTTTTGGCAGCCGAGCCCGTCTCGAGGACGCACATCTGCGCTCCCCTTCTTGGCCCGAACCCCTCACTGTATCCTGTTGACGACTAATGAACCAATTAATCAATTTGACAGGCACGCATTCGACTCCAAAGATGCCTCCTTTGAACTAGCTTTCAGTGATCAATAATTGGAGCGGGACCAATGGCTATCGCTAACCGTGGACCTGCATGAAAGAAATGTTCACTTTTTTTTTTTTTGTTCCCTTGTTTCAGGAGGCCAGAGTGCGTTGCATTAAAAGGACGTTCTGCTTGCGGTGAGAGGACCACCCTAGCACCAAGTTCTCCCCCAAAACTTAACCAGATGTGTAATGAGGCCGGTAGTAGTAGTAATTATTTTCACCTGTCTCATGACAGGCTACATGTAAATGCTAATGCGTGCAGCCCAAACGTAGACCTCGGCTGTCCTACAGAGACCCCGCGGACCTTCCCGGCTCGCCTCTCATTTCCGAGTTGCTTTTTTGGCCCTGAGCTAGGCCTCCATTACAAGGCAGCCAAGTCAATTCTGTCACTCACACACACACCACCACTTTTTTCTTTTTTCTTTTTTTTTTTTCTTTTCTTTATCCCTCTTTATTCTACATTAGTGTTCCTTTGCATTTCTGTTGACATCAGGATTTAATTTCACTCCTGCCTTCCCTCAGACACGCACATGCACAGACAGACACGCACACACTCTCTCCTGCGTTTCAGCCCTTGTTTTGGATTAGCGCAATAACTGCCGTCAAATGAAATTATCCCTCTCACACGCCACCCACTGAGCGTCAGGAAAAGACAAGCGTGTGTCAGAGTGTTGAGTCAGTGAGACTTCGGTGGGTTGCTCCAGAGCCCGATTCCCGAAGATCCCTAAAGGCCAGAGCAGAGCTCGCGCGTTTACATTTCTCCTCTTGCACTTTGCCTTCTTTGGAGCGAGAGAGTGGAGCTGAAACAATGGGCTCTTGACAGATCCAGTTCCCTGTTACTTCATGCCAACATTAAATGCATTTTGTAGTCTCCATGTTGACCGCATGCCTCTCCAATTAACGGGTAGAAATCAATTAGCACAGAAAATGGAAATGGAAAATGGATTAACAAAAACAAATAATAATAATGGAAACCTAATTAAAATGAGGGAAAGAAATCAGACAATCAGACGAAGCACTTTCACATTTCAATGCAAGTTTTCACATTTCTTAAGAACGTTACGCCACTCACTAAACCGGTCCAAACAGCAGCCGTACGGGTCAGTTGAGCGGACGCCACTTCACATCACGCGCATTAATCTCGCATGGATTATAAAATAAACACCAGAGTCAAAACACAGAAAGATAGAAATATCTCTTTAATCGTGTGGTTTTAATTCGCACCGTGACATGTTCAGCTTTTATTTTTCCAAGTTTTAAATTGCTGCAAATCAAAAACATCTCAACATTGAGAAGATGTGCGTTTAATCCTCGCTTTGATTTTTATTACGAAAGAACAGGTTCTTTAAGTGTTTAAGTGAGCTTCCCTAGCAGAAAGGTACCAGGCAGAACCCATGACGAGCCCTTACTTCTCCACGGAAACGATAAGGAACCATTAAAGAACACGTTTGTTTTTATTTTACACTTAGTGAAGCTCCAAGGACAACTAAAGCTAATGTTGTTATGTAAAGCTGAATAATTTTGATAAGAAATAATAAAGATCTAAAAAAATACACAACCCTGTAAAAAAAAAATAATAATCCATCCTTTGTGCACTTGAACTTGAGGAAGCATGGCTGCTGTTTACCTAACCAAGCGTTCTCCACTCCAGTCCACTCTCTCCTGCTGCCCTCCTGCCCTCTCACAGAACCAAAGACACACACCGGTCTCCTCCTCACCGAGATTTCCTGTGAGAGACAATGGAAGGGGCAGCGTGGGGACGATCCTGCCCCCTGACGGGGCAGATTTATCGCTGAGGAAACTGCAGTTGGTGTCAAAGTAAACAATGGAGGAACCACGGAGCACCGATCTTCCCGGGGCAGACGCGCTCTCTTCCCCAGACCCCCTTTTTCCTACCACTGGGAAGTCCCTAAAGAGCAAGGACAACAAGGATAGAAACCTCTTAAGAAGGAAAGAAAGAGGTATATTAAAGAAGCAGTAAAGTGGAGGCTACGTGATTCTATCATTGTGTTAAGATCAAACATTCAAAGAACCATCCAGAGAAGCTAAAGGATCAGAACATAAAATAACTTAAATACTTTAAGATTGTTTATATGCATTTAAATGGTGTTCCAGGAGGAAACCTATTATCATTTTAGCTATATACAGTAGCTACAGTTTATAGTGAAATAACACAATGTTCCTCCAGGACCATGACGCGACATAAATCGACACAGAAGTACACGAGACCACGTGTATCCAAAAATTATACTGGAAGAACGCTAAACTACATAAGTAAGAGTAAGTATGTGCAAACAGTGCAGGACAGAACACAAGACACTGTGCAAGACAATGATCACAGTTAAGTGAAGTATCTATGAAAAGATTTTCTGTTTTTCTGCTTTTGTGTTATTAGAAAATGTTCCTATTATAACCATTCTTTATAGAACCTCAGAGCCATTAATTATCCATTAACCCTTAAAGAACCTTAAACAACAGTTAGTTCTGGCCGAGTAATCTGAATGGATGCGAGGTGTTATTCCACAAGTGATGATAATAGAGTGTAACAGCACTGTGAGGTGTAACTCTCTGTAGGAGTGGGCGTGTCCCAGGTGTTGTCCAGTGGTTAATGACTCTAACTGTGTGTCTCAGTGTGGGTGAGAGTCGGTCTGTACACCCAGTCACAGAAGCACTTTCAGTAACAACACACATCTGATAACATTATGGCGTCTTAAACAACACGCCGTCTCTGCACTAATCACTTCTAAGTCAAGGTTGAATCCCAAATCCCTCTCTAACCCCTGATCAAGGGCACTACTTGGTGTGTGGAACAAGGGATTGAACACCCTACATAGCTCACTACCTTTACATTTAGCGCTATTTGGGATTCGACCCCAGAACCCGAAAGTTAAGAAACTTTTACCTGTTGCTCGCTAGCTGTCGGTCACCAGCTCTGCCAGTCGCGGTTAGTTAGTTACGCCAGATGAGGAAGGATATGTGTGTGGGCGGAGCAAAATAACTGGTCAAATCATAATCTGTTGATAACAAATGGTGTTTGAGGATCTGTTGTATAAAAGCGACATCACACTGTTCACGGTCATGCTGTTGTACTGAATATTAGCATGGCTGTGATATCTTCTCTATAAGTACTCGGGCTGCATCCTCGTGCCTACGATCACATTGATATTCAGTACACCAGCACGACCTCTAATTGACGGTCAAAACCCTAAACCTCTTTGTTGCCATTCAAAGTCCATGAAAGGAATCTTTTCCCAGAGTCTCCCCTACACATAGCTAGAATTTCTTTTGATCTGGAATGTTATGGGATGCCTCGGCTTGTCTCTACGGGTGACTCTTCAATATTCCATGTAGAACCATTTAGAAAAGACTCCAAGTAAGATCACTATAGGAATCCAAAATATTTAAAACAACCCATGAGGAATCTTTTTATAAGACTGTAATCTATACACTCATGAAGAAAAAAAGTTATTTCCTGGTTTGTTCCTTCGGGAAGGCTCTATATTTAACCCCACAACAGAGCTGCTTTTTTTTTTCTTTTTTAATATAACCTTCTTAGGAATCTAGAGTCATTCAAAAATACCTAAGGAACCCGGTTTTCTCACATTGTAGCCTGTTCAGTGTTGAATCTAGAACCTTGGGGAGATATTTGGTGTCTATCTCATGGGTATTCTTCATGGTTCTGTCCAGAATTTAATCATCCAATTAACACTTTTACCAATATTTAATCTAGACTATATTTAACCTAGATTTTTTCAAGGGAAAAAAAAAATCAACGTTTAATTAGAGAAAAGTTCCAAATATATCCTTTTTAGGAAGATAAAATTCTTAGATGAAAGAACTCTTTAACGGTTCTTTGTATATTTAATGGTGTCCAATCATAAGTGTCTCTGAGCTCTTTGATACAAAATTAGACACTTAGTCCAAATGTGTAGAGCCGCTTTACACTCTCATGAGAACCTGCAGTGACACAAACCCTTTAAATGTTCTGGAAATTTCCTTATTACACTTTATCATTGACTTATAAAGTCAGTAAGTGATATCTGCCATGAGTTATATAAGGGTCTTGGTAGCCCATGTGACAGAATGAGCTAATTTTAATTTTAAAAAGCTTGTTTTGTTTTGTTTTACTAAAAGGAGGTTCATCCAATTTAACAATTCGAATGGTTTAATACCATCTCATATTTTGTATTTAACCTGTTCTGACTGAATTTCTTGGACAAACTGATGTAAAACAAATTCAGAACACAGATATCGTGTGACATATATGTCTCATAGGGCTTTTAACCCTAATATTGTCAGGGAAAATGTCATGTGACGTCTTTCAAAATGTGTTCCATGTGGTCTCCCTTAAACAAGAACTGGATCCGGGCTCCTTCAGTATCTGTTAAGAAAAAAGATCAGCTCTAGAACTATAAAGTGCCCTTTTTTTTTCTTGTCTGTCTGGGAAAACCTTTAAAGATTCCTCAAAACATTCCGAGGGCAATAACACGTATAGGAAGCTACAAATCCATCATCTCTGATTTGCCCTTCAACACAGCCTGTAAAGCTGAAGGGTTCTTTGGTTTGTCTCTCTGAGGGGAACCTTTAAGGATTTCACTATTCACTATTAGTTAGATGTCCTTTAGGAAGCTGAAACCCATTCTCGGCAGAGGAACGCACAGAAGAACCTCTTTTCCTCAGATAAGCATCAGCATCGGTGTCGGTCAAAAACTTGTGAAAATGTAATGATTTCCTTTTAATTATGATCCTTAAGAGCAGTTTTTGGATAAAACATATGGAATAAATACAAGATACAGCAAAACTTTTTTATGTAAATAAAAGTTTTGAAGTTTTAGATCTAAACCATGTACAGTACAAGCAAATGATAAAAGTTTGAAACCTTCGATTAAAATTCTTCAAAGTAATGAAATTATTATGTTTTAAGGTCTGTTCCATTTCAAACAAACATTATCTAATATATGATGTTATATTGCTGTTACATAGAAATGTGCTTGAAATAGCAAAATATGTTTAAAGTGATTACAAAGGAAAGATAAGAGGCGGAAAATACCTCAAAGTGCATTCTAAAAGAAAATACAACACTATTCCTGTCCGGAACACAATGAAACAAATCAGTTCTGAATTTATTACTGGTTAGAGAACTTGAGGCCCTGTGGTCGAGCATCTAAAGCGATCATCCCCGTAAACCAGCACAGGTAGCAGAACCCCACGCAGAGTTCCAGGTTCAATTGTTTGCAGTCATGAAACATTCCTAAGATGGTGAACCAGTTGAGAGCTAAAGTAACTGGACTTGCGTTTTAATCTATTTTGCTCACCATCGTGCAAAAGAGACGAAGAGACAGCGAGTACGGCTGAAGCAGCTCGGAACGGTAGCGTCTGCACTGGGGTTTGCAGCTTGTGTGTAGGTTTCCAAAGCTAAACATGCTGCAAAAACCAAACATCTTTGGGTGTAAGTGAAAATCGAAAGCCATTGAGATGACATCATGAAAATATATTTATGGAGTTTGATGATTGGCTGGAAAACGGACAGCTGTACTTGTGGATTCTGTATGGAAACAAACATAAACAGTGAAGAATGCGGCAGACGGCGAGCGGGCGGAGACAGGATGAGAGGTTTCACTGAGAGCCATGTGGAGATGGATTGGTTCTGGTCCTAAGCCATGTGTTCCACCCAAACCTCCAAAGACCGGACAACTGCAACATCACCCCTAGTGTCAGAAACCGGAACTGCAGAGTTACAGGCTGACACGGAACTCTTGTCTAAAATTATACACTCAGTGGTTGATACTGCTATGGGAAAATTAATTAAAGGTTTTTACTAATTCTGTTCCACAGAATTCTGGCAATAATTGATTTTGTTATTTAGTAATAAATTAGGTAATCCTTTTTATATAAAAAAAAATGCTACTTAAACAAATATCACATAAGCAAATTAAACACAACTTTAACAATTAGTGTTCTAAACGTCCTGAAATGGTGAGACATTAAAATAGACATTTTAAAATAAGGGACATTACACTTAGATTTTACAATCTATTATACAAGGGGCGTTCAAGTCAAACCGGGACTTGTGATGAAATTTATGGCGTAAAAGCAATTGACATTTACAGAAGACTTCAAGCGCAGTACAGCGATGAGTCTCTTAGTCGCAGTAAAACATTTGAACGGTGCAAACGTTTTAAAGAAGGCCGTACATATCTGAATGACGATCCCGGGGGTTGTTGTTCTCGTGAACATTCAGCGGGTGGAACACCTGGCCACCTGAACATCACATGAACACGGCCACGTCCTGACCTCGCTCCAAGCCATTTTCACATGATTGGAAAAGTCATTTAAGGAGTTCCTGGGAGGTCGGCGTTTCAGACGTAAAGCAGGCAGTCTGATACCGGCGTACTGAGAAAACTTTCTTGATGGCATCTTTCTTGATGGGGTCCAAGCACTAGTGAAACACTGGGATAAGTTGTATCTGTGTAATACTGTGTTCTGTTATTCTACACAATCAAAAGTCCCGGTTTGACTTGAACGCCCCTCATATGTATCTGTATATATACCGAGTCTGCTTTTTTAAAATTATTATTATTATTTTTTTATAATTAAGACTTTTTATAAAGAAATAATAAATCTTTAATGTCATAAAAATAAAAATAAAAACATCAGTGATCCTACATTAGCTCTTTTTCTCCTTCTTCTACCCTTTGTAGTGGGAACTACAGAGGAACCGTTACTAATCCCACGTGGACCTACAGTATGTTTCATTCACACACTCATTATATTCTATCTGTATTTAAAGGGTCCTTTAGTGCCCTAGATGACTTCAAATGGTACAAATACTCCTGTGACATCATGTGAGAATAATTGAATAACTGGAAACGGCATGCACTACAGGTATAAAAATAATTCCGATGTGGAGGGTGTGATTTTTCTGAAAGGGCCCCAGAGAGAGAGAGAGAGAGAGAGAGATGAATAAAGTTTAGTGTTTTCAGCTACACGTTTCTGATGTAACGCTTATATGACTAATGTAAGTGTTATTTTAAATTGCAGTCGGAAGAGAAACCCGTGCTTATAACTATGTGAAGCTTTTATAAAACAAAAGAGAAGTGTTTCAGTGGCGCGTGCCCAATCTCCAGACTCCCCGGGACAAAGCCGGTACAAGAGCCTCGCGCGCGCCTTTCTCAATTGGACGTTTAATTTTTGTCCACATTATTCCTTTTGTGTTTCGAGGTAATTGTTGCTCTTCACTGAAACAAGCATCTAACGATCGCGATCTCACGCTACTGCCAGGCAACCGGGGCCAACAACCTCGTGCAGGGCAAAAAGGTCAAACGAGCGCGTGAAATGATGCAGTTTTGTTAAGTTTTGACTTTTTTTTCCCCTGCAGTGTGTTAACGGGCCATTCATGGCTTCAAAGGCTCCATAAATACGGTGTTTAGCGTCGTTAACACCACGCCACGCGCCCCTGGCTCGTGCTGCTAATTGAAACTATTTCCACGCCGTTTTCTGCACGCGGCGACTTGTGCGATGTGTGTGTGTGTGTGTGCAGGGTGGGGGGTGATTGGCAGACTCGAGTGGCCGCGTGATGAAATGGCTCCGGTGTTAATGAATAGAGCGCTGATTGCAGGATCCCCGAGCCGCCGAAATTACTGCGCCGCAGCGCTGACGTGCAATTACCGGCGCCCGCTCATGCATATTCATCATGCTGATTTGCATATCGATCAGCAACTCCGGTGCGTGTGCTGAGGAGACTTTTTTAAAAAGTCTTTGTGGGAAGTCGAAGGTGTTCCTCCCCGGGGTGCAGAAATGTCAGACTCGAGGATGTGTATTTATTTTTACATCTCTTCTAAAGAATAGACGCACAAAAAACGCATCTGAATACAACATCTGCATATAATATCTACATATCGGCTAACATCCGCAGTACGCAGGGTAACACGAGTGCATAGCGTCTGTACGTATCATCAGTATATTGTCTTACATCCATAGTACATAACTTTTGTATATAACATCTGTGTGTAGGCTAACATCTGTATGTATATAACATCTGTATGCAGGGTAACATTGGTGCATAGCATCTGTACATACCAACTGTATATAGGCTTGCATTCACAATCACAATCAACATCTGCATATAACATCTGTGTATAGACTATTACTATAGTAATAATATATAACGTTTGTATGAGTTAACATCTGTATATATCATCTGTATGTGCGTAACTATAACTGTATTTATTTCACTGTAGTAACACATCCTCGGGGGTGGGGGGGGGGGGAAGCTCTTCAAGGGTCTCGTTTAGACATTTAAGGGTGCGATTTTCCTTAAAACAGTCCTTCTTAAAAACTGTGATTAAAAGAACACAGAACCTTTAAATGTTCCCCTAGAGAGAGAGAACTAAAAATGTAAAGAGTTCTAGATTCTATCTTTTTAAATCACAATTGTGTTACATACAGTTCTGTCTGAAAGTCCTGGAACAGCAAGGCCAGTCTTTTGTTTTTGCTATACACTGAAGACATTTGAGATTAAGACTGAAAGAAAATCATGATGCTTTAGATTCAGTTTTCATTTCCCGATATTTGCATGTTCAACCTAGAACATGGCACCAGCAGTTTATACCTCTGAATATCTTATCTTGGTTTGAGGTCTGAGTTTCAACTGTAAAGACTTAATTTGTGATTAGAAAGGATAAATCAACACAAAGACCAGAGAGCAGAGCAAGGCATTTAGAAGCTGAGATTAGAGTACAGGAACCAAGTTGATTAAAAGGCCAAAATGTGGAGAAAGAAAGGATCTGCTGATGATCCAGAACATATGAGCTGATGGAAGAAGCATGGTGGCGGTAGTCTCATGGCTTGGGATTGCATGGCTGCTTCTAAAACATTCACCATCTTAATTGATGATGGAATTGATGATGGAGAAGCATAATGAATTCAGATGTCTACAGAAGCTTTGCAGAGAAATGCAGTAAACTGTATGACACCAAATATTATATGATGTTTACTCTCACTTATTATCTGTTCCAGTACTTTTGCTTAACATAGAATGGACGACCTGAGACTAAGGATCCGATGTTCTATGCTGTTTAAAACATGTAGATATAAAAAACAGGAAATGACGAGATCCTGATCTATTGGTTCATATTTATATATTGGAGCAAAAAAACAAACAAACAGAAAAAAAAAACAGAACCAGCCTTGCTGTTCCAATATTTTTTAAAGGATCATTCTAAACAAAGGTTCTACTTTGAACCCGCTTTGATTGAGTTTGTTGTGAAGTTCTGCACAGAGGCGTTAAAATTTTCTAAATAACCTTCAAGGGTTCAAGATAAGAACATGCTCAGCTCTACCAGGACATTAATTGCTAATTATAAAGGTAACACATACAGTATTATACTATTGGAATAGTTGTATTTCTCTGTTGTAGGACTGTTTCCTGTAAACCATTCATGTTTTTACACGTCACCATTTTCATGTAAAAATGTCTATGATCCTCACACATATGTGCCACTACTGTATGTCTGTATTTGATCACTTTAATTTCTTAACTAAAATAGTTTATAGTTTATTGACTAAAAACACACACTGCTGTAGAGTTCTGGCTAAAATGATTTTTTTAAAGAATTTAAAATAAAAGCTCCTAAACATGAGCACTGAAGGTTCTATAGATTTGACATTATTTGAATATTCTACATAATCAGAACAATTCAGATTATTGTTACAGATTAAAAATTGTACCTTAAAACAAAGAGTTCTGGATTCAATGTAGTACGATATATAATGTATAATTTGATCCATTATACAATATCCATTTTATATATTATATTAAAATTTTATTTTATTGTAACTTTGCAAACCTGTAAATTTGTAGATTTTAAATGTCATTTTCTATTTCTCAGTGTAATTTTTTTAATTTTTCTCTCATTGCAACAAAATCAGTCGTTTAAGCGTTTCACAGCGTATCATACAGTAAACATACTGAATATATTCATTGAAAATACTGTAAATTAATTAGTTTATTCAGATCACGATTCACATTTGCATTGAGAACTTTTGCTATTATTAAACTATAAGCTGCAGGTTTATCAAATCACAACCTCAGATTTCAGAAATACTGTATTTCTCTATTGTTTGATTTCAATGATAAGTTTTTTTCATAATTGTAATATAATAGTAATTGTAACATAATACTGTAATTTAAACAAGCATCCTGTGTGATTATTGTAATTATTCCTTTAATTTGTATTTATTTTTAAAGTAAGTTTGATATAGTGCGTCTTACGGTCTAAAAACTATTGCTGCGATTGATGTACGACATTTAAACAAACCAACAAAAAAAAAACAGTATGGTATTATTATTATTATTATTATTATTATTATTATTATTATTTTAATTAGGAGGATGTTCTCTAAATACTGTACACACCCTGTGCTGAATGCAGACGACTAAAAAATTCTGCCTCTTGCACAAGGTTTTGCAAAAGTGCAGGAATAAACAATGCCTCTAGTTTCTGAGTAAACTCCTTCTTCAAAACAAGACGTGCATAATGGAGCTCACGCACACACACACACACACACACACACACATTCTGCACACTTGCTGTCTACACAAACAAGAGATTTTTCCCATTCTTCTTATCTCTTGTTTTTTCTCTTTCTCTCTCTCTCTTTCTTGCTCACACACAGACACACACACACACACACACACACTGCGAACCACTCATTTAGTCATCGCCTTAAAGAGCTCAGCTAAAGACGCATCAAATCAAGCAATTAAGCATAGCCATTCATCCCATGATTACATTATTCTGCTTGCTTTATGAAGCTAAGCTCTCTCTCTCTCTCTCTCTCTCTCTCTCTCTCTATCACACACACACACACAAACACACAACTGAAACACAAGGCCATGTGCAGGAATATGAGTAACAATGAAAATTCAGTAACAAAAGAAAAAAAGGAAGAGAATAACCCGAGTCTGTGACGTTTGTGTAATCAGGGCTCGGCGGTGTAAAGTGTCCTCGTAGCAGCTCTGGATTTAAAAGAATATGATTATAATTACTGTTCTCTCACACACTTATCATTAGATTAGGATTTGCGTTTCTCTTTCTGTCACTCAGTCACTCTCTCGCCTCCATTCAGCACAGAGCCTGTATTTTTATTTCCTTCTTTATTCTAATATAATATTCAATATCAGTATGTTTTTTGGCAGACTGTATTTTCTGTGTGTGAAGAAATCGCACTTGATCAGCCACGAATCTGTGCTTTCCTTTTATGTAATAGTATTTTTAAATGATTTGACTGCATAAGGCAATATTATTATATTTTTTATAATATAAAAAATAAATTTTTACTACATTATTTTTGTGTGAAATTCTGAGAGCAGTCACAGGTCAATGAGACTTACATAAAATGTAAGCATTTATTATAAACATTAGAAGGAAAAGTGTGTTTTCTGTTAGTATAAAGGAGCCAGTTCTTATAGCAGGCATGTCATATCTATATGAATAAATGTTTTGTCTGTACACTGGTCAGTATTCGCTCTTTCACTGATATCTTTATGTTTCATACACTGGAGGACCAGAAACCAGTCTCGGAAAAATTTCTGTCGGATTTAATAATCTACTGTAAAATAATCTACTAATGCGCTGCTGTCTCAATGTAAACAAACACCTGCACCAATA
>JAQMYJ010000009.1:26337591-26348182 GCA_030014305.1 Clarias laeviceps
TTCTGCTGTACAGAGAGACAGACAGACATGTACGTGGACTTCAACCTCAAATAATAATAATAATAATAATAATAATAGTAATAATAATAATATCACTGATTACATTAAAGATCAGATCAGATTATTATTAGAATTAACCTTTTAACTGTTCCTACAAACTCCATCAATGACACGTACTAACGCTAGTATTGTATGTTACCGTATATATTATAGTTTTCCCCATTTTATATAAACACAAAAATGAAAGCAAGCACAAAATTCCTAAAAAATCCATGCTTTTGTATCAACCGCATGAATTCAAAGTACTAAACTCTAAGCAAAATTCTATTGTTGTTTCTCACTCAAATCATCATTTGCCTTAAGTGACTTATATATATATAAAGACTTCTCGTTAGGCAATAAGATGGAGCAGCAAGAACACAGAGGAAGAGCACGAGTGAGACTAAGAGCAGGCCACAGAAGTAAAAGGCAAAGGCGAGCCAATATTTCCAATGAAATACGTGCAGCTTTGGTGGACCATGTAATCAATCATGGCATATAACCATGAGTGAAGCTGGGCAGCGAGTGCAGCCGAATTTGAGACGCTTCACAGAAGCCTCAGTTATTGGGGCCTTTAGACAAGAGGATAGGTACGGAACCACTTGAGAAGGGTTACAGTCCTCTCTACAGTAATTACAGTACACTGTAACTTTGTGGTTTCTGTGGATATCTACAGTGCTTATATGTCCCTGGGCAGCATGAAGGAAATGTCGCCATGTGTGCTGCTGTTGGTCAGCATAGCCGTCATACATCATCATGCACAACCCGATCCCTATAACACGCCCAGTTTGCTAGCATTCCTTGACAAACTCAAAAATATACTCATCCTCCCACAGGAAGAGGAACCAAAGCAGCCCACATACGATGTCATTTGGGGAGATGTAAGTTTCCAACAGGCTGCTCTGATCCACAACTGGTTCACTAGTACGAACACAGACCCCATGAACATGTGGCACTTCTCCAGGCAATGGAGGATGCATATAATGCCATCCGCGCAGATGAACGCCAGGCACGGATGCATCATGCCAGGAGCTGCTTGGCCAGGGAGAACATCACAGCCGATGTGGATGAGGTCCTCTGGCGGGATGCAGAGTCATCTGTTTCAGTGAATTCTGCAATTTCCTTTTCTCAGTTTAGCTGAACACTTGTATTGCAGTAATGAAGAAATATTTATTTTGCTACCTTTTTGTATCTGTGTACTGATTTTCTGTGTAGTGTTTCTCATTGTGCCAGCACTGTGGCTTAGTGGTTAGCATTGTAAACCTGTGCCTGGTGGTGCTGGGGTTTGAACCTTATATGAGTATGAATTGTGTGTAATTTTGCAAAACTCTATAACTCCAACTCAGTTTTGTCACAATGTATAAATCAGCCAACTGCAGATTCTATTACTCTATAGAACTATAACTCTATACACCAACACTAACTCTATGAAATTCCATATAACTTGGTATAAATCTATAACTTTAGATTATTCAATATGACTCTACAACAGTATATAACTTTATAACACTATATTGTACTACTTCAAATCTGTTTAAATCTATATTTAACTATAACTCTGTATAACCTTATGACACTACATCACGCTAGAACTTTACTAATCTCCATTTAAAAGTTATGTAACGTCATAACTTTATACAATTAAAGAACTTTATTTAACAATATACTTTATATAATTGTATGCACTACCACCTACTTCCTAAAGAGACTCGCGAAATTGGTCTGCCACCAAAAAAAAGAAAAAAAGAAATCTTGACTAACTTCTACCGATGGCGTATTGAAAGCATCCTGACTGAGTGCATAAATGTCTCGTCTGGCAGCTGCTCCATCCGCGACCGCAGGACCCTGCAGAGAGCTGTGAGAAGAGCTGAACACATTATTGGCACCGAGCTCCCGGACTTACAGCACATCTTTCATACACCACGTCTGAGAAAGGCTCTCAAAATTACCGCTCACCGCAATCCCAGCACATGGACTGTTTACCAGCCTGCCATCAGCCAGACGGTACCACAGCACTGCAGCCAGAACCAGCGAGCTGAAGAACACCCTCTACCTGCAGGCCATCGGGATCCTGAACAAACTGTAATCCAGTCATTACTCATTACTTCTTCTTGCACTCATTCACCCGTGCCTCCACTACCTCCCACACTCTGGTCATGATAAGGACACTCACACACACTTCCCTCACATGCTGCTGTCACTTTTGTGCAGGTGCAATACTTCTACGCACTAAGGAGGAATCTCAGCACTCAATTTACATTTCAGTGCAACTAAGGACTAAAGTCCAGTCCCAGTGATTCTACTTACATTTTATAATTTAAATTTTAAATGCCACTCTGGTCTGTTGCCTCATCCCTTTTACCTGCCAATGTATACAGCCGACTGCCGGGATACTTCATCTGCACACAGACACTTTTTAGTTTACTACATTTGCACTCTTGTACATATTCTGCTGTTTAAAGCTTGGATCTGCACTTTACTTATATATCACTATGGACTAGTACAAACTTTTACAAACTATTTATCTAATTTTGCACATTGTTGTTTTTAAATAATCTGTATATGTAAATGATTTCTTCCCCCCTTATATTTTCGAATGTATATATTTATAGTGTCCAGCTGTAGAGTCCATGAGCCTCACAACATGAATTTCAGTGTAGAGCTGCCACTGACATTTTTGTGCACATGATAAATAAACTTGAAACTTGAACAGTATATAACTTTATTACTCTATTTAACTCTACGCAGTAAAATCCCCAGTGTTGATTTAACACTTTCAGAGTTTATTTGAGTGGAACTGGACTATATAAACACCGCTGGGTGTTAACTCTGGAGAAACTGGAGAAAACTGTAAACCTATAGAACTTATAACCTTTTTCTTAAATTCTAACTTATAACCCTAAATCTCTAACACTGTTTTGTGCTATAACTGTAGAAATTTATAGACTTATATAATTCAGTATAACTCTATACCATAACTCCATAACCTTAGATTTAACTCCACAGTTATAGTATATATACAGTATATAACTCTATATAACATTATAACACTATAAATGTATAACTAGAACTCCATTTAATTCTATATATCTCTATAACTCTAACTCTATATAACTTTACAACTCTATTTAACTCCATGTATTTCTATAACTCTAACTTTATAAAACTTTACAACTCTATTAAACAACTTTATAACTCCATATAATGTATCTCTGTAACTCTATATAATTTTAGCTCTATATAACTTTATGACTATATATCTTTATAACACTATATAAATCTATATTTCTAAATCTACACTACTCTATAACTGTACTCAAATCTATAATTCTATGACAATTACTGATAAACCCCTCATGTTTTCAGTGTAATGGCGCTCACGCCTCAATTTTAAAAGGCCTGACCCGAGCTGATCGTTTACATCTTTATCCATTAACTTTTTAATTAACTATTTAAAACAAAGACAATTTTAGGTTCAAGAATTTATAAAAGTGAGAAGATGATTATGTGTGTGTGTGTGTGTGTGTGTGTGTTTCTGCATCATTCCTTGTTCTTCTCTATCCCTCCTGCTTTGTTTCTGAGAAGTGTTTACAAGAACCTTCGCCACAGGAATGCTGTGTTCTAGAAGATGCACTGGATTCTCTATTTATATCACTATCTCTATTCCCCACACGGATATTATTTTCCACCCAAATGGCAAAAAAAATTGTTGCTTTTTGAAAAAAAATTTCCCACCCATAATATATTTGCCACCCATCATCATCTTGTGTTCTGGCAACAATTCTGACTGTGGACTTGTTCTAATTTTTTTCTAAGTCTTTTCTTCATGGTTGTAATGATGTTTTCACATCGGGCAAATGAGCCATTGTTGGACATGAAGTGGCTCTTTTTGAGGCTGCCACTGGATTCTGGCAGGCGATTAGCCTCATCCTGGAAGGAACACACACACACACACACACACACACGCACACACACAGAGGTTGTGTTTTCTACAAAGTATTCTTCATGTCTCATTTCATTTTACAGAGCACTCACAAATTTCTTACTTAATTAACTGCATTATTTATCTCTATCACTAATTGTAGATTTTTTAACCTCATTAATTAGAGCTCCCATTGTTTACCAAATGCAACAAACCCTTTTTTTTTTTTTTTTGGTCGAACATTTAATTTCTTTTTTTTTTTTTTTTTTTTGCAATCATGCTACAATAACATAATGAGACAAGTCTATGTCATGCAAAGCTTCTATAAGTTACTTTGTACAATTGCATTATTCATACCAGTTTAAATTACATATATTTAATAATATATATATTATTCTATATATAGAATATATATATATCTTTTTATTTATTTATTTATTTTTAATCATTATTTTTATGCTTATTTTGGTTTTGTGCTTGTTTGTTTTTTGTCTGTCATTTCCAAGAAACCAGAAAAACTTCTTTGTCCTGAAGACGGAAAAGTTACAGCTTTACCTCTGACGTTACAAATCACTGACCTTCCATAACAGGTCACACAAACATAAATTGAAAACATCATCATTTTTTAATCTGTGTATTATTACTCTTGGATGATGTTACAAATCCACTGTATACGTTCTTGTGAATCACCTGTTACTATAGAAATGATGACATACACTAAAGTATGCTAAAATAGGAGGAGTTCAGGATACAACACTTTCGAGAAAGAATAAAAAAAATTCTTTGGTTCTTCCGAGTCAGAGGGCAGAAATTAGCCTAAAAGTTACGACTTTCAGTTGAAGGCAATATTACAGCTAACTTTCTCTGCCATGTAAACGGTGAACATTTCAGTCCAATTTCTGAATAAAACATTTCTCTCCACTTCAGATTAATCGATGAAGATTGACGTGCTGCAAAATGTAATGGAGATAAAGTGGGATATTTGGGTTTAAACTGTAGTGGAGTCTCCAAAAGTCTGTAAAAATCCAAATACTTCAATAAAGTACCTGATAATTGAAAACTGCACTTAAACACAATAATGAACACCATGAAGAGTTAATGTGCACCACCTTATCACTTCCAGCTGCGCTGACGGGACCAAGTGATCCAAACCTGATCCAAGATGGCCGCCACCATGTGTTACACTGACTAGCGCATGGCATCGAAGAAACAGATGCAATTTAAAGAAAGAATTTACCCACAAAATACTTTTGTAAAATTTGAGACAGTCTTTTGTTCTTTGCTAGCTACACTGTATTAGCCGCTCCAGTGCTAAACTAAAGTAGCAATTTAAAACACAAGGTCTGTACCTCTTGAGTGAGATGTCCGTTCAGTAAAACAGGTCTACATTTTAGAGCAGCTAAATATAACCTCAGCTCACACATGCAGGCTAATTATCTCACGGTGTGATTGTGAAGGCTGCTGTTTAACCGAGCTGGTGTACAATCACAGTTATTAAGGGTTATATATATATATATAGGCTGCATATAAACGCTCCCAATCAAAGGCTTTCTTTTCTTTTAATTGTCAGTCCTGTTGGCTTTTGGAGGCTTTTCTTGAGATGTTTTCTCTCTCTGTATGTGTTTAAAGCCAGACTGATCCGGAATGTGTTAATCCAGGACTGTAATTCAGGCTGCTGAATTGAAT
This sequence comes from Clarias laeviceps, assembly GCA_030014305.1. Taxonomy (NCBI): domain Eukaryota; kingdom Metazoa; phylum Chordata; class Actinopteri; order Siluriformes; family Clariidae; genus Clarias; species Clarias laeviceps. Next base: position 26,343,239 of record JAQMYJ010000009.1, read on the forward strand.
GGCGGTTAAAGAAAATCCATTTTCTATGTGATTATGGAAGAACAGACACTATGATATGAAAATGCTCAGAAACCGAGAGTCTCGGTTCGAATGAGTGAACATTCAGACGTACTGTAAATATGTTTAGCTTGAGTTTTTAAGGTGTATCAGAGAGACAGTATGACCTGCGCTTCAGTCATGTGTTACACTTTGAGTGCATTTGATGTTAATAAGTTTAAAATTATATATAAAACTGAAATTCCATTTAACATCTATTCTGTCACAGGCGTTCCTCATGAACTGCAACCGTAGGCATCGTCGTCAACGGCAAAAAAAGCGCACGTCAGACCGAGTTCATGGCTACTAAAACCCCAGATCAGACTGCGATGCGTCTACAACGACGGCAAATACGATAGGCAGAAGTGTGACAAAGTAGGGATGCCAAAACATTGGAGCAGCGTGAGGAGCAGCAGCGAGTTGATCGCACACTTTGTTTGCAGGTAATGGTAGCACACAGGCGTCAGGATCTGAACATGGGCGGAGCCACGGGTGAAACTTTAGTTAATAAATAAAGCTGAACTGAACAGCAGTGTGGTCTCGTCTACAGGACAACTTTTAAGGAAAGTGTAAACAATCCCTTACATTTGTTTTTTTCTTGGGTTTTATTTTATGCCTTTTATCTTAGAAATCACCATATCAGATGATTTGATTCGCAAGATGTGGCACAGGTTTTATGCCTGATGACCTTTCTGTCGCAACCCTCCCATTTTGTATGTGGTGTGGGGTTAAGGCTCTCGCCCATGGACCCAACAGCGGTGACGTGCCAGAGACAGGTGGGGATTTTTGCTGACTGGTTGAGAATGTGGGTTTTGTCAGGAAGCTGCTCTCTCCTGAAGACCGCCGTACAGACCTACTCTCACCCACAACTACTGTAATTAACCACTGTACAACACCTGGGACGCAGAGTGATATGTATAGTTAAACATCCCAGTGCTGTTATCGTCCACTATCAGCACTCATGGAACGTCTCTCGTCCAATCAGATTACTCGGTCAGAACTAACTGTTGTATAATTATTGTTCCGGCGTTACTTTTCTTCATGCTCTGTATCTTTACAGTAAGCTTTGTGTAGATCTCACATGATTTCCATATAGTGCTGAAATAAAAACCTTCTGATTTTAGGATATATTTAGGAGCTTGCTATGGCGCAAATGTGACACAATCTAAACTGACTGTGTACTGCAGAATGGCTCTGTGCTTTTTTTACACACACACACACACACACACACACACACACACTTGCTGCTCCACATGTGGTACCAGAATCTGCGATACAGATCTCTTACTCACCGCTCAAACACATTTCCTCGTGTTTCACAAAGTGGCCTTGTTGGATTTTTGATGCTTGAAGAACCTGCACTTTGAGGTGTGTGTGGGGGAGGGAGGGGGGGGGGGTGGGGGCATCAACTCTTTCACAAAATAAAAGATTGGAAAAGGAATGCAAATGCAGGTGCTGACCTCCTCCGGCACACACACACATCTGTCTGTATTTGCTTGCAGTTCCACCAGATCCTTATCATCTATCTGATTTGCACAGAACTGGCTGCGATTCAAGGTGCGCACTAGTGCACTCCACTCGGGCCCTACGTGGCTGCCTACGTATACGCTTCCTCTCCTTAGATAAGCATAATTGCGCAAAGTGGTCACTTTGGTATGCAAACAGCTGGCAGCATCTGGGTTTAGCCCAGCTGCTGAAACAGGAAAGAATGACTTTAGATAAAGGAGATTGGGGAATGTACAGTATTAAAGAAAGAAAAAAAACCTAGACAAATGCAGGAAGACACTCGCAGCATGTTTATGGTTTCCGGTTCAGCGACGCTTTATAGAGATGGATTTTTAATCCAAAACCCATGTTTCCTGCATCAGTCCCTCTTCCTCCTCTTCCTCCTCCTCATCCTCGTCCTCTCCAACACATTTAATGCAACACATCATCTCGAGTTAGACTTTACGCCAAAGCCTACATTCGCATCAAAATTGGATATGACATGTTTTGTAAACAATCAGAACACACAGCGTATTGATAGAGATCTCTGAACTCTGAGGAGGAAGAGGAGGATGAGGAGGAGGTGTGTGTGTGTGTGTGTGTGTGTGTGTGTGTGTGTGTGTGTGCATGCAGGCCCAGGTCAGGGGGAGGAAACCATGTGTGAGGGTGAACACAGGGGTGTGTTAGGGCTAATCAGACATGACAGGGGTCAGAAATGGTCAAGTGGGGTCACAGTCTGCGTCCGGGTGCTGCACTGGGCTGAACGCACCCGCTATCGAATTTACTCACCTTAAATATCAATTTGTCCAGATGTCTGGATTCCTTTCTTTCTTTTCCTTTCTTTTATTATATATATTTTTTAAACTTGCGATGAACCCCCAGTGGGTTTTGCTGTAATGCCCATGGTGCCCGGTTAGAGCCCGTCCCCTGCCCCCTGTGTCCCCTCTGTTCCATCTGGACATTTCACTAGAAATTTGTGGTTTATTTTCTCCATCTGACACACAGCCTCAGTCTTTCCTCCCTCATTCCCTCCCTGTATGATGATTTATGTTTAAATGCAGTCGTGTGGCACTGAAGAATGATGCTCAAATCGTGTCCTGGCATGCACTCAATGGAAGCTCACTAATGCCCCCTGCAGGCGACATAGTAGGAACTGCAAGCAACATTTAGAAAATAAAATCTATCTATCTATGTTATAATACTTATATTATAACATTATAGTTTATACAATTCATTTCTACTTATTTCCTGCATATTCATATATTTTAATTAATTCATTTATATATACATTTTATGTTTAAATGCATTTAAATAAATGACTAAAGTATTATTGTTGTTTATTTGTTTTACTTTATTTCTTGTGGTTTTTTTGTCTTTTAATGTTAAATACAATAGCAAAAAACTGTATTTATTTGTGTACTAATTTTGCTTAATGTCTGCTTAATTCTTATGTAAATTTATAGTTTCTACTTTTTTCGTTATAATTTTTACATATTATATTTACTATTGCATTATTTACTGTGTGCATGCATTAATTTGTTCAGCTAGTTTATTCATTTGATTATTTATTGCCGTATTTTAGAGTATAATAGTTTTTACTATCAAATAACTGTGATTTCCAAAATAACAGACTCTACATAGATTTATTGTGTTTGTTTGATTAAATAAATAATGACAAGAATAAGAGTTTTTGTTTCTTTGTCTTCTATTTTATTCTATATATGTGTGTGTGTGTGTGTGTGTGTGTGTGTGTGTGTGTGTGTGTGTGCATACTATATATACTACGTTTGTATATTTAGTAAATAACTACTATAGTAGTAGTTTCTCTTTAGATATCTTGAGAGTATTTAAATGGAATTTTTTGTTTGTTTGTTTGTTTGTTTTGTTTGCAGTTATGTTTTTATGGACTTTTACAGCTGATAGTTTTAATAGATGACATTAATTCTAACATAAACCTGTTCTACATTTCCTAACTGAAGTTCATTTAGTTACCAGTCAGAAATCAGTCAGTATTTGAGCTTTTAAAAATGGTGAAGTCTCTGTTTTCTGGTTTAAATCTTTAAAACCTCTCAGTTTTATTTGTTTAGCTTTTTTTAGCAGGATATTCTGCAGTTCTCTGTTTCAGACACTAGATGGCGATGTTAAAACGAAAATTACAGCTGTGGTGCAAAAGCTTAGTGATGGATTCCAGGGCCTATCTATCTATGTATCTCTCTATCTGTCTGTCTGCCTGTCTCTCTGTCTGTTCGTCTGTCTGACCCCTCCCCCCCCCCCCCCGTCCAATCTTTTGTGTGTGGGTTTTTATGGGGTTTTTTAATAAATCAGGTGTGTGAAAGGTTTTTTTTTTCTTTCTTGCTGTATATCTGTGTAAAACGTCACTCAGTAACTCCTGTCGTTGTTAAGAGCTGATTTATTTTCTGCAATTCCTGACCAGTGTCTGTGGAACTGACCCGAGCCACGCCCACTTCTTGTTTAGTGGCATGTAAATGAGCTGGGCTCAGTGTGCACTGTGATCATATGCAAATACCTTGGAGTTTGATCAAATAAGGTGTGGTTTATCTACATATCAGACCACATGATTTGGACCTCTGAAGGTAATGATTATATATACACACATGCTCGCATATATACACACACACACACACACACACCAGTTAATTACTGTATATTCTGTTTCTTTCATTACTGTTGTGGTTTTCCTTGGAAATTGATCAAAGATTTGTTTTTTTCATTATCTGTAGATGTTTTCATTGTCTGTAGCGTTTCATAATCGTTTCTTCTCATCACTGAAGCTGAGCTGCTGAAGTTGTAAACCTGTTAGTGCTATAATCACTCTTTACTGTGTCACTGATTAAGGAACTTCCTCATGCCTGGATGGTGAATTTCACAGCGTTCACACGTGCACACGTCATCGTACGCATTACATCAGAGCCGAAAATACGTCATCCGATTTCCTGAGCAAATAATGACAAGGGATTTCAACTTCTTCTTCTTCTAAACTGGACCAGTTACTGATCAGACGAAAAAGCATGTTTGGATGTGAAGGATCAAAGAAATCAATCAAAAACGACAGGATGGAGATACAGTTACCGATCTGGAGTTGATTAGTTTCCTATAACAACACGTCCCTGAGAGTTTTAGGAAACATTATACAGCAGCGATAAACAGACATTCCCTCACCAACCTCCCTTTTTGTTAATAATAAGAAAAAAAAACTTGTCATGTTATGCAAAAACTGTAAAGTATAACCTCTGTCTCTGATGGTAGTATATAGTATATTTATATATTCATATATTCATGTGTGTGTGTGTGTGTGTGTGTGTGTGTGTGTGTGTGCTCATAAATCCCAGAAGATTAGGAGTTTCTGAAAAACTCACACCAGCCCATGTGGAGCCAACATGGGTGTCACGGTTAAAGTCCCAG
>JAQMYJ010000009.1:26355885-26369813 GCA_030014305.1 Clarias laeviceps
CGGCCCCCCCCCCCCGTCTCTCTCTGTCTCTGTTCATGCTGAACTGATGAATATTTAACTGCTGAGAAGTTTAGCTTCTCAGGTTCCATCAGCCTGGCAAAACAACATGACTCCGGTGTCATGGGACAGAAAGAAAGAGAGAGAGAGAGAATAAAAGACAAATTGAGACAAATCAAAAGCCAGGAAGAAGAACCTCTCTGAGTTTAACATAAATTTTCTGTGAATGGTTCTGATAAATAAATGGTCATGAAGAAAGAGAAGTATAAGTACTGTGTTAGGACTTCTTTAAAATAAATTAAATTTGAAAGAAAGAGAGACCAAAGAGAAGAAGAGTGTCTGAAAGACAAAAATATAAAGGAGACAAAAAGGAGGCAAGAAAGATTTTTTTTAAAGGTGAAAAAGTAAAAAATGTTTAGGGGAAAAAGCTTACATTTCGTTTTTTAACACTTATTGACTAGTACAAAAAGGAAAGAAAAAAAGAAAGAAAAACTTTTAGGTTCTATCAATGCTTTTTAATAAATTATTTAAACTTTTACATTTATTATTTAAACAAATAAAAAACAAGCTTCAAAAACAGTAATAAAATTAGCTATAATAAAATATAATGTGAGTGTATAAAAGAAGGAAAAATATGTTTCACTCTTTTTTTAACTACACATCATTAAATATTATAATCAATATAGAGAATATAATGTCAGAGGAAAAAGTGTATAAATGTGAAGATATAAAAGTAATGTGAGTTTTAAAATGTTATAAATTATATAATACACAAGAAACAGTAAAGAATATGAGAGAGAGAGAGAGAGAGAGAGAGACAGGGCTCCTCCCCCCAGGTACACAGGTGTGCTGCTCCTCCCCTTCTGCACTGTATATAAAGGTCAGGTGTCTCTGCGCTGGACGCTGTGCTCAGCTCGTCGCTCCTTCAGCTTCATCTCTCCATCACTGGGTTCTGACGGTAAGTGCTGCGTAATAAGCCTGGGCAGTAATGGCTGTGTGTGTGTGTGTGTGTGTGTGTGTGTGTGTGTGAGAGAGAGAGAGAGAGAGAGAGATAGAGTGTGTGTGTGTGTGTGTGTGTGTGTGTGTCTCTGATGGGGATTAAGTGTATAGTGAGATGAAAGTGAAAGTGATCTGATCTGCAGGTTAATCGTGTCACGTCCACCTGCATTAAACAACAACCGCACTGCCGTCTCCCAGAGAACTAATCACACCTCACAGGGGAGAGAGAGAGAGAGACAGAGAGAGAGAGAGACTATTGTTTCACATGCCAACAGAGACACAAGACCTGCTTCGCTCTCTCTCTCTCTCTCTGTAAAAATGAAAAACGTTTCTCTGTTGCACCAAACTGGGGAATCTGTGAACAAATATTCAGTTTGTATAGTTTTGTGCATTCACATGTGAAAGAAAGAAGGAAGGAAGAAAGAAAGAAAGAAAGAAGCTTTGAGTCTTTATATGTCTGTATATGAAATGTTATGCACAAATAAATCAGTGCAAAAAAGATGGAGCGGAAAGAAGGAAAAAAGAAAAAAGAGAGAAAATGAGAGATGAGCAAAAAGGAGAGAGAAAAACTAAAAAAAAGGAGCTAGAATATTGCATTTCAAAACTCATTTATTTTTAACAATGTACAGTATTTACTTAGAAAGAAAGAAAGAAAAAAAGAGATATTTTGTTGATTAAGCCATAAGCCACAGAAATAGATAAAAAAAAAAAGTAGAAATATATAAAGGAAAAAATAAAGAAGAAAAGTGAGATTACAAAGAAAATGAAAGAAAGAAAGAAAGAATGTTTAATTTGTTTAATTTTTCCTTATACAGTATACAGAAATTAATATTGAAATAAACGAAAAGAAAATAAATATAAAAATTATTCACAATTAAGTGAAATAAAAACATAAGATAGAAAAAGGAAAATAATGACAGAAAGAGAGGAAAAATTTGTCTTTTATGGAAAACAGGACAATAATTTGTTTGTTGCAGCCGAACATTTGCACATGTTCCTAAAATAAACCCGGACCTGATTCCCAGACCTGTAAGTTTTATCAGACGAGCCGCAGACCTCGAGCAGACGCACTGATGGTGTTCAGGAAAGAAAGAAAGAAAAAAGAGGGAGAGATGGAGAGACAGTAAGGTCTGAGACAGATGACTTTTACAGGCGTGTGAAAGGTCCAGTTTGTTTACTCCTGTGTAAAGGAGGTTTTTATTTTCTGCTGAGTGCAGATTCTTCCACACACACACACACACACACACACACACACACACACACACACACACACACATACATACACACACCTTGTTTTTTTACTGGTATTCATTTCATTCATTTTAAAGCTAATGTTTATGTAAGTATTGCGGTGTATTCAGCTCTATTAACTAAATATTTAGCTCTATTTTTAAAATCATCTTAGAATAAGCACATTGTGTAAAAGCAATAAATGTGTACATTTATTTTTATAATGTATATAGTGATTTATATTATCAGAACATCAGGCAATAATCTGTAATGACTGATAAACCGTGAATTTTCGCAGAATAACAAAATAATCAGATGCTTCACATCTGAAACATCGGCCTCCCAAGAACTTCTTTAATGACCCAAACATGTGGAAATTCCTTGAATCGAGGTCAGGACTGTATGGGGACGTGACATTAACTCCCAGACGAGTTTCTGTAATGTGCAAGTGGTGCTGGTGAATGAGTGTGTGTACAGTTCACACAGACAGACGCGTTTCTTACGCAAGTCGGCAACATGTTAAATATGACTAAGAAAGATCATTACACTTTAACTCTGTCCATCTAACATCTCCTGTCCACGTGTGTCCACAGACATCATGACATCCATGTCCATGCGGAGTTTCTCGTTCGGCAGACAGCCGTCCTTCTCCAACTTGTCTCTGAGAGACACCGGGCGTGGCCGATCCAAAGCGGCCGTCTCGTTCTCTGCGGCGAAGCCCCTCTCCCGTGCTTCCTCCATGAGCATGGCTGACCTGAACAGCCTCTCCAACATGTCGCTCAACGGCCTGGGCAACAGCACCAATGACAAGGAAGCCATGCAGAGCCTCAACAGCCGTCTGGCCAACTACCTGGAGAAGGTGCGCACTCTGGAGAAGTCCAACGCCGACCTGGAGCTCCGCATCAAGCAGCTCATGCTGGAGAGGGTTCCCAAAGGCCACGACATAGACGCCATGCTGGCTCAGGCTCATGCTCTGGAGCACGAGGTACACACACACACATACACACACATACACAGATCGATTCCAGTTCATCCTAAAGAGAGATCCTGAATGGTTATTTGGAAAGATCTCCATACAGAAAAGCCTCTCTTGTAGGATTCTTCTCAGGGTTCCTCCAGATGAACAAACTCAAGAACCTTTTGGAGTCCTAGATTTTCATGATTCATTAACCTCTTAGACTTTTCAAAGGGGAAAGAGAGTAACATGTTTGTCACAATATAATTAATATAGATTATTATAAGTAATAAAGTGCGAAAAAAAGACAGAATGAAAGAGGAAAGTGTGAAACAGCAGGTGTGTTTACATGGACCCCAATATTCCGATATAAAAATAGCCAAATATGAATAAAACTGAATCGTGTAAACACCTCAGTCGAAACATTCTGATCTGATGTAATGAATTTGTGATGGGAATGCGAGGGCGGTGTGAACCTTTAATAACCGCTCAGTAGGTAAATATTAGTCATGTACACACGCGAGCTGATCGTTTCACTCTGGTTAGAATGATGACATTATATATATTAGGTGTAACATTAGGTGACTTGATGAGTTTCCGGGAGGGAAATTCATGATCAGTAAATTCCGTAACCTCTGTTCTTCTTGTCTTTACTTCTTTTATCCACAGGGTCTCTGGCTGCGGAGCTCTGACTGGCTCGCGTTACATTTGTAGTAAAGCATTTAACCAATCACAGAGGAGACTGAACTTTTGTAACCAATCATAATGCAGAAATGTGGGATTTGTCGGAAAAGACAGGAAGTCCAATATAACAAAAAAAAATTCTTCTTCTCCTTCTTTTCTTCTTCTTCTTTTTCTGTTTCCAGCAGATTAAACAGCGACACCTTGTCACCTTATCAGATGATTTCAGACAGATTGAAGAAATATCATCCGTGAACTAGTAGCTAGTGAGAGAAATAAAAGAAGGTGAAAGATACAGAAAGAGACAGAGATACACTTCACACGAGACCTTTAGGACAGAATTTTTTTTGGAAAGCAGTCCTATTCCTAATCTCCAATCTTCGTGCCATAGCTCAGTCTCAGTGGTGCATCGAGTTATACCAGGGGTTGGTCACTCTGGGGCTGGATGGAGTTCAGGAGCTCAGGTTGCCGTTTCCTCAATAGCTCCAGGATCAGATAACAAGCCGAGAGGAGAAGACTGATGAATTAAACTCAATCCAAAAACCAAACTACAATGACTGTCTGTGGTTTCCAGATCTCTCTCTGGATAATACTATTATTTAATAAAAGTCTTAAAGAACAGGATCATCAGAGACATAGTTCTGTGCCGTCGCAGACGTAAAACCACAGAACGGGAAATAATTATTTGGTGCTAGTCTGAAATCAATTATCTTAGAGCATAAAATTTATATAGCGCTGCAATTAAAAATAAGTTTGGATTAGATCAGATCAGATTAGATCAGGCAGTAAAACACCAAAGAGACGTCCAAAGGCAGAGTTCTGATAGTGATAAAAAATCCCCAGAGTGTCAGCGCTGCTCTAGTCCACCGACAGGATGACGCCAAATTCACGAGACAGCTACACGTACGTCGCTTCCTTCAAGAGCTTCCTCATAGAATCTGACATGGCTTTATTTTGCAGGAAGTCTGAAGCTTGTGCAAATCCCAAACCAGCCTTCATTCACTGTGAATCATTTCGCAAACAAGTCTTTCATCAATAATTAGCCACGTCTTAATCTCTACATCAGATCAACCAGTTACTCGTTAACGTGAAGAATGCGATTTTTAATTAGAATAAATTTTTTAAGAAAACAGTGGTTGAGAAACTCCACTCTGCCCTCCAACTGCTTTCTTCGTAAAACATATTTTTTCCCCCACAGGTCAGGAAGAGAACCCTGGAGAACGCTCGCATCATGCTGGAGATCGACAACGCCAAGCTGGCTGCAGATGACTTCAGGATCAAGTGAGTGACGGAACGAGTGTTCTGCATTAAACCAATCTACATCCTTAGGGGAAAAAAAGGGGTTCCTCAAGGGTTCTTTAGATGTGGCTCTTTAAAATGGACAAACTGATGACCATTACAGAGGAGCCCATGTCCTTAAGATCTGCACTCATTTAAAAAAGAAAGTTTTAATGTTTTGGGTAGTTAAAAGTGCTTTAAAATGCTCCTTGAAGAACACTTTCCTTCTGATAGTGTAGACCAGAAGTGTCAAATCCAAGATCTACATTAATTAAGAAATCTTAACCTCACCACTTCAAGTTCTATCTCAAAAACTGACATGCTGAAGAACCTTCACGTTTTAGAATTATTGGCAGTGAATAGAAGCTCTCCTCAAGACCTCCTGCATGTTCATTAAAAAGGTGCCTCCTCAAAGGTTGTGTGGATATTTAAAGTTCTTTAAAGGTTCCTTAAAATGGGCAGGCTGGAAAAACTGTTGCAGGTGACCTTTTCGTCATAAAGTGTAGACCATGACAGGGTAACCTATTTCCTAATGAATAACTTTACACTGATACTCTCAAAAGATGGTTCATCAAAGGTTCTCAGAGTAGTTGAGAGGTTGTTGTTTTTTTACCCCAAAGCTGAAGAACCATAAAACTTATTGAGGGTGTATACCAGGAGTGCAGAAGACCTAGAAGTATGAAATGTTTATTGATACTGTACAGTATATTATATTATTTTAGGGTTCCTCTGAATGGAGGATCTGAGGAGCTGATGTTTTTAAAGTGTAGACCAGGAGTGTCTAAACAATTTCCTGCTTTATTGAAAAATAAGGGTTCCTCAACAGTTCCTGAAATTGTTAAAAGTCAAGGAGGGTTTCATGTCCTGAAGATCTACCTTCATTATACAAATGGTATAAAGGTTCTTGAGATGGTTTGGAGCTTGTGCACAACATGATTTGACCTTTTTTTTCTGTGACTGTAAACGAGAGATATCTAACCCATGTCCTGGAGATCTACGTTCATTAAAAAAAGAAGGTACATAAAGGTTTCTTACACCTTCTAAATAATTTTCACTTCAACATCCTGGTTTTGTAAAAGAACCCTGGTGTTGTTGGTTTCTAAAATTGAAGTTGAATTCCATTCCTGGTTTGAGTAAAAGAAACAGCTAGTGAAATTGGTGATGGATGTTGAAGTGGTGATGGAAGTTTGTTCATGTTGCAGATGGGAAACTGAGAGTGCTATGTGTCAGTCAGTGGAGAGGGATTGTGTGGCTCTGAAAAAGGCCAAGACAGACCACGATCAGATCATCGCTACACTACGGGGAGACCTGGACAGCCTGAAAGAGGAGCTGTACTTCCTCAAGAAGAACCATGAGGAGGTAGAAAAGGAAGTCCACACACTATCACACTCCAATTACACTCAAAGCCAGGATGAATTCATTTGTAGAGATGATGGAACATCCAGCAGCTTGTTTTGAGAAGTTTGTCTGAAGAAGTTTGTTAGATTTAATTGTATCTGAAACTACCTGGCAACCCTGATATTAACTCTCCTGACCCTATTGGCTTCTTTTTGACTAATGGGTGCAATCATAATTTTCATTAGTTAAATTTGATTTTGATGACAAAAAGAATTGATGGTTGAACATCTGCTTCGATGAGGTCATTAGTATTTTAATGGGTATTAAAATGCATAGCAGTGTGAATGAGGACTTTTTTAAGGATTAATATTTGTTGATATTAATGGCAGGACTGTTTTTTTTTTATTATTATTTTTATTTTTTTAAAGAAACTCATTATAAAAAGTTAAGGCATTTTTATAAATAGTGGAAATTGATGTTTCCGATTCTCCATCAGTTTGGACGCTTTCCTAAGACGCCCACTAGCTTTAGAGGCTAGTCGCGTGCAAGTAACATAGTCGTTACAAATGCAGCAGAAGGTAACACGAGGCGTCCATTAAATATTTAACGACGGAATTAATAATGAAAACACTTCCACCTACTTTACACCACGTTGTGGTATCAAGTTCTTCAATTCTGATGCATACACACTTGTACGCACGTGTTCTGTACAGACCACACCCAATTAAGCAAACATGAATTTACACACACTCACCATAATCAAATACTATTGCAATGAGCTGCTGAGACACACGTGAAGCTATGAGAACTCTCTGCAGGAGATGGACAGCCTGCGGGCACGGGTAGCCCAGGAGGACGTCAACGTGGAGGTGGACGCCGCTCGCGGTCCTGAGCTCGGCTCGGTGCTGGCTGAGCTCCGCTCTCAGTACGAGGGCATAGTTCATAAGAACAAAGAAGAGACGGAGGACTGGTACCGCAAGAAGGTTGGTGATTTCAACTGGGTGGTCGTGTTGAGAATTCTGGATTGTGATTGATCCTCTTGTAAGGGGCTGGTTAATTTAAGATGTATGGAAGGAGTCTCCAGTCCAAAATGTGTCAGTTTGGTTGGTAAAAACCTGTAGTAGGCTATTGGAGATCAAAAACGCTTACTGTTAGAGGAAAACAATCAAGTTTTTAGATGGTTTCTGATGTAAAAAAAAAAATCAAACCAACCAGACATCTCAGAGACAGACTACACCTTTAACTTTTTTCACACCAGCTTTTTAAAATTCCCCAGACGTGAATGATAAAGAACCTGTCTGCTATGGAACCCATGTGTAACATTCCTTATAGTCTGGTGTGGGAACGGTGTAATTAAAGTTTCCCGTGTTCCCCTTGTAGCTGGAGGTGGTGCAGACGGAGGTGCGCGAGAGCAACGAGGCACTGCGAGGGGCTCAGAGCGAACTCACCGAGAGGCAGCGCTTCCTGCAGACCCTGGAGGTGGAACTGGAGAGCCTCCACAAACAGGTCAGAAACCATCCAGGTGAAGGAGGGGGAACCTTTTAAAAACACTGCTCCTGTTTACAGGCTGAACTTCTTGAGTGCGCATAGAATTACAGCGCAATTTAAGCCTGTGCCCTTTTCAAACACACGTCCCCAAAGCGCTGCCCGGCCCGTGTCCCTGTGCTGCCGTGTCCTGGTTTTAGTTTTTGGTTTTTTTTGGTTCCCCGGTCCACGAGCACCTGGCTGACGGGGTCAGACGATTTCAGGTCGAGAATGTGAAAGCGATGCTGCTTAAAGTGGAAGAGCTTAAAGTGGCATTTGTGCTCATGGAGGACTGAGTAATCCCTCGGTATCACACGCTGTATCAGCCGCAACCTTTCTCATGAGAGCTTGATTTTCACTTAAGACACACAATCTCGCTCTCAGATCAGGATATGTCTGTCTCCGCTCAGAGTTCTCTGAGTCGAGCATTTACTGCATTTACAGTAAACAGATTGCATAAGGGATTCTGTTTCAAAGGAATTCAGAAAAGCACAAGCAAATCCCCTCCTACACACACATACTGTACACACACACACACTCATATTGTTTTAGCTTTTCCATGGAATATACACAATCCATCCTGTCCTAACATGAAATAAGAATGTTGTAATGAGTCTGTGTAAGAAGGACCCTCTGTCTGGACGCAGTTCCACAGAATCACGTCTCCTCCTTATCAGCAGGTCAGTTACAGTCAGGATCACACGCTAAATAGAGATCCGTTTTTATCATTAGGTGGAATTTGATTGAATGTCAGCAAACTTGCTTTACAGCCAGATATTTATTTATGCAGTGTGTGTGTGTGTGTGTGTGTGTGTGTTACATTTCAATATTTTTCCCCTTGTTAGAATGGAATGAACCAATGCAAACACTGAAGCTTGTCAAACACTTCCTGTGTTTGTTTTCATATGATTAACAGTTTGCATAGAAGCCTACACACACACACACACACACACACACACACACACACACACACACACACACGATTTTCACTACATCTAGAGCAACAGTCTTGTGTTTTCTCAGCTTCCAGCACACCTGACTTCAACTAATTCACAATCTTTTCTGCACTGAAGTGGATGTAGATGATGGAGCCGATAAAAAACACTAAAATATCCAGGACTCGGGCTGAAAACCACAGAGGAAGCTAATGACTGAGACGATACTTCTATTAATAATCATTCCAAAAAAATAATTCTAATTTTGGTATCCAAAGATCTAGCATAGTAATAAATAAGACAATCGTGGTGAAATGATTATTATGGTTTAATGTTATGTATAGTGTTACGTTCTGCAACATATTTTTAATTTTGTGATAAAATCCAGCACATTTGTCATCTTACAGCAGGCTGTTTTGTCCCTCACTATAATCCCAGGTTAGGTTGTGGCATTCATCTTTTGTTAATAAAAAAAAATAATTAGTAATAATAGTAATAATAATAATAATAAATAAATAAATAAACAAACAAATAAATACATTAATTAACAGTTTCATGAGTTGCAAAAAAAACAAGTTTGTTTTAAAGCTCGTTTAATGCATGATGTTTCCAAAGACAGATTTCAGTATCGAGTCCAAAATAATCACGATTATGATTTCAGTCATGACCGAGCAGCACCTGCACCTGACCTTACACGACCCATAATACAGGCTGCTGAAGGGGAAATTAATTCCATTCACATAAACATAAACCTGCTGAGGAAGTCATGAGGGTGCAGGATGTGTGTGTGTGTGTGTGTGTGTGTGTGTGTGTGTCTTCTTCCTCCTCTTCCTCCGTCTCCTCATCATCCTCATCATCAACAACAAAAAAAATTTTTTTGGATTGTGCAAACCACTGTAAAACAAATTGCACATGGATTTATTTATGAGTGACGTTAAATCCATTCGACGCATCTCCGTGGGTTGAAGGTGACGTTACTTGCAAGCTGGTGGTTTGGGTTAAACCAGTCAAACCGGGTAATAACTGTTGATTATTTCCATAATGGAGTTTTGATGTTTATACTGTACTTCTGGGAAAAAGAACTGTTTCAATAAGTGTTGCTTTGATAGACAGGGAAACCCCTGAGCTTCAGGTTTCTACAGTAAAGACAATAAAAATAAATATATAAAAAATTCCAATGTTCCAGGTCACTGTCTTTAGATGGAAACTGGTCATAAAGAAATGAAAGAACTGTGTGATACGGTATGATGGCATATATTGTATGTATATATGTGTATTTATGTGTAAAATAAATCAGTTTTCATCCTCTAATACTTAAGCAGAAAACCCTTCCTCCTTCACCCAGTCTTCATTAAGCTCTTCGTTAAGCTCCATCTCTGGCGAATGCATGACAGAGCTATTTGGAAACTGTGTAACTTTCCTAAAATCACGCACTAACAATCCGTTATATTCGCCTCGTCCTCGTCTCGTCCTGCAGGTCTCCGCCCTGGATGGGAACCTGGGAGAAACGGGTCAGAAGTACGCCCTGGAGATGGAGCGCCTGCAGGCCACGCTGACCCAGCTGGAGGAGGATCTGTCTCAGCTTCGGCTCGACATGCAGCGCAACAAGACCGACTACGAGCAGCTCCTGCGCATCAAACAGAACCTGGAGCTGGAGATCGCCACCTACAGGCGCCTTCTTGAGGGAGAGGAAGCGTGAGTGCCCAAATCAAGGGTTTTACTTTTACTGCCTAATAACACGTAATACATCTCCTAGTTTGGTTTATTTCACGTCTGATTTCCTGTTTATTCTTTTCTCCTGCAGCGTTAAGGAAGTCCCTCCTCCTCCTAAGAGTGAGTATCGAAGCGTGCCAGCGTGCAAAAGAACATTTGTTAACGTGTTTACAAAGGGAAATAAATGTCACGATCACACCCAGGTCACGCTTTGACATAAGCAGCTTTCGCTTTGATAAGAGCTCGCTGTGGCTCGAGTCCCACCCTGCTCACTCTCACAGCCTGGAGACCTGAATTAACTTAAGATTAGAACATTAGCCCGGGGTTAAAAAAAATACATCGCGATATTATCTCGTCCAACAGGGCTCGAGAGGTCCACACACGTCTCATAGCAGCCAGACGACTCACACAGGCCGTGACTGTAGACTAATGACAGATTAAACGCCGTAAACGGGGCAACGTAGCAAAACACAGCAGCACGTCCTTGGCTACGCAAACCTTACACGACAAAAACATCTCTCTCTGTATTGTATCAGCCTTGCTTGACTTGACTGACTGAGTGTTGCTGTTCCTTTCTGCAGAAGAGCCTGATGTTCGCACCAGGAAGATCGTCAAGGTGGTCACTCAGACCATGATCAACGGGAAGGTAGTGGACGAGTCCAGCGAGGTGGAACAAATCGAGGAATCCAAGAAATAAGAACCGGAGTCAAAAAATAAAGCTCCAATTGTTCGTTAGTGACCACATTAACCCGCCCTGCCCCCCCCCACAAACACACTCACACACACACTGAAGGCCCCCTGAAGGACTCTCACGTTTCAGGTTCAGACCATCAAAGCCTTTCAGAGAGATCATCTTTCTTGTGTCTTTCTCCAGCTACACAAAGAGGGCACATTACTAGAGTAAACAGATATCTGTTCAGCGTCTACACCCGATAAGTCCCTCCTTTGTTCTTTAGTGTTTTTATCAAAAGTAGCATCCTTTATTTTTTTTTCTTTCTTTCCTGTTCATGCTTGCCTACAATTCAAGCATTTATTATTCTTATTATCAAAGCAAGATGACTGTAGTGTTCTATAACATGTGCATGATGGAATCGACTGATTGTGTAACCAATAAAACAGTGAAGAAAAAAATAATCCACACGTCTGATCTGCGTGTTTGATGGAACGTTTGGTGTTTCACTCATTTCATAATCCTGACTGGGGCTTTAATGCTGTAGGATTGAACAAACCGCCGAACAAAATGTTCCCCGATCATCAATCACCTTAACAAAACCATTTAAAGCACATCCATGTGACTCATATATATATATAATACATTATCTATTTATCATTACAATCCATCTCTTGCATATTTACACACAGTATGTTTAATGTTAAATAGATGCCCCGCCTTGTTCCCCACCTTGTGCCCCGCCCTGTGCCCCGCCCTGTGCCCCGCCCTGTGCCCCGCCCTGTGCCCCGCGTGACCTGGGACAGACCCTTATAGGATGAGCGCTGTAGAGAATGAGTGAACTTTAGGACTATTAATTGGCTTGTACAGAACTTTGGAACAAGCAGGTGTATGAAAGTTTCTCTATAAATAAAGATAATTATCATTATTATTGAAGAACCCATGAAAAACCCTTCATTAAATAACTAAGGAATTTCCCAGCGAGTATTTAATTGCTTTGAATTTCTATCCACAAGGAGTGTTCGAGTCAAACCGGGACTTGTGATTGTACAGAATAACAGAACGCAGTTCTGAGAGTAAAAACTCCCTTTATTTCTCTATAAAATCCCCTGATACACTAATGCACTTATCTCAGTGTCTAACCAGTGCTTGGACACCATCAAGGTAGAAAATCTTCTCAGTACGCCGGAACCATGATCGGACTGCTTGTTTCATTCACGTCTAGCCTATCAGGAACTACTTTAATGTTTTTTCCAAACATGTGGAGATGTCTTGAGGTCAGGACTGTGGGAGGGACGTGGCGATAACTCCCAGCCGAGTTCCTGTAATGTGCAAGTGGTGTTGGTGAATGAGTGTGTGTACAGTTCACACACAGACAGATGCATCTCTTCTGCAAATTTGCAACAAGTTATCAGTCGTTTTTGAAGGATCATGTGTTACACTCGCTGAATGTTCACGGGAGCGACGGCAGTTGGATCCGAGCCACCTCGGCCTGGATCGTCATTCAAGTGTAGAGAGACGGGAAGTTTGTCCTGTTCCTCAAACTACAAAGCTAAATATTTGCATACCATTTCCTTGACAAATGTGAATGCAAGGGGCGAATTCAGAGACGGGAAAAATGTATAGAGGTTGTTCAGGCTCATCTTACACAGGTATGTACAGTATGTTATGTACAGAGTTTCTGGGTGGAATATCAGATCATTCATTATATCTGAGCACATGTTACCACTCCAGATTTATAGCATCCAGGTCATCTGTAAAGCTTTGGGCAAAGAGAATACAGACTGATCACATGATTTATATTAGAGCAAGAGCCACATTTAAAAAATCTTAGTATCATAGACAGACAGGTTGAGATTGATGGTCAGAGATAACTATATATAGATCTCTAACATGTATGAATTATCATCGAAGCAGCAGCAACGTGCGAGTTTGATGAAGTAGTTTCTACGTGATAGAATAAAAGTTTTGTTTTTCTGTTACAAAAAGACCATGAAAGCACAAAGCATAGCGTCTGAGTCTGAAAGATTATACATCCTAGGATGGATTGATATTGTCCTTAAATAAACAAGGACAATTTTAACATGATGCCAGATTTTGCTGATCTTCATCCGGCTCACTTTATGACGTTGAGACAGAAACATTTTCAAGATCACAATCGTGACTTCATGACATATGTTCTTAAGAGTATTTAAAAGTAAAAACTTAAATATCAAGCTTTTCTTACTTAAAAAAGTAAAAATAAATCCTGACAGATAAGTGTTTCTATTTATGCGCAGGCGCTGTGTGTGTGTGTGTCTTTGTTTATGTGTGTGAAGCTAAAGTAAGAGGAGAGGAGGAATCAGCCCCTCCCGTCTCCCCTGTCTCATCTTACACAGTAAAACTTTTCTCCTCTCTTATTTGAGTTTCACACACACACATTAACAGAAAGACTGTTTTATTGGAAAAATTAGCAAGGAACATCGCTAATGACAGAGTGTGTGTCTGTGTCTGTGTGTGTGTGTGAAGGCGAGAGGAGGAGGGGTCATGGGCGTAAATCCCGGGGGGGACGGAGGGGACATGTCTCCCCCAATCCGAGGGTTGGGGGGGGGGGGGGGGGGGGGGGGGG